>JANHFL010006020.1:78583-93688 GCA_032468155.1 Oxyrhabdium leporinum
TTGTTGTGAACCGCCCCGAGTCTGCGGAATAGGGGCGGTATACAAATCGAATAAATTATTATTATTATTATTAATAAGAATGCAATTATCTGTTAAAAAGATGCTTGGAAAACATTGATATGCCTCTTTGGCTTTCTTTTTCTTTTCTTGCACTTTTTGTCGTCTCCCGTCCCCCCCCCCCACTTTTCCTTTTGGTTTGTTTATACGAGATTTTTTGATAAATATGGTAATTTTTTTTTAAAAATGTTAAAATAATGAAATAATAATAGCAGCAGCATCTCAAGGAACTAAAATGGTAAAATAATAGAAGAATGGCAGCAGCATCTCAAGGAGCCAAGAAATTTCAAAGTAGCAAATACATTTGGAAGAATAGCAAGAACATTTAAAACCTAGCCGATGAAAATATGTGGCATAAAAATGCATTCTTCTGCTGCTGGGGATGCAACAAAGTTGGTGCAGATAGTGCTTACTGCTACAAAGTTGGGGTGTGTGTGCAGCCATGGTATGCACACTTTAAAGCAGGAGGATACCTGGTTCAGGGCTTCTGAAAATGACTTTCAGGTAATAGGCTGTTATTCCTATTACCTGAAAGTCATTTTCAGATGTGTGTATATTTAATCTATTAAAGCCACAATAATTAAGTCTAGTGATATCTTCAAGTTGCCTTTGCAAGTTCTCTTTTCATGTTCTCTGGGTATCTTCTGATGGCGCCACCATTCTTTACTAGGAACAATTCTAATCATACATCTGCATTTCAACCTAGTAAAGTTTTTTATAATAGAGATGAATGAGAACCGATTTGGAGTTGAGGAGAAAGGTATTAAGCTACCTGGGTGACCTTGAGCTGGTCACTCTTCTCAACCCTAGGAAGAAGGGAAGGGCAAACCACTTCCAAAAATCTTGCCAAGAAAACTGTAAGAACTTGTCCAAGTAGTTGACAGGAGTCCAAACAGAAATAAAAATAAACAAAATGGAGAGGAATTCCAAGAATTTAAGAGCCCTAATAACCTCTGCCAATTCATTTCAGGATGGCCTTAGCAATCTTGTAAGATGAGAGCCTAAGAGAAATATTGACACCTGTGAAGACTAACTTCTATGAATCAGGGATCACCTGGTATGATCAGGGATTAAAAGTCTTATTAATACAGTGATCTGAGTCTTCCTTACAGACTAGAGCAGGGGTGTCAAACTCGCAACGACACATTGTCGTCACCTGACGTATCTCAACTTATTTCTCCTTTGCTAAAATGGGTGGGTGTGACCAGCATGTGACGCATCTGGCCCTTGGGCCACGAGTTTAACACCCCTGGACTAGAGGACATTAAGGTGAGTGCATAGAAAGCGTACATAGGCGGTAAAGGAATGTTTTCCTCAAAATAACAGCAAGAGAATGCTATTCTGATGCTCAGGTTTTATTTTGTTTTTAAAAATCTGCCTTTATTATTTTTAAATAAGTCAAGGTGGCGAACATACATAATATTCCTCTTCCTATTTCCCTTCAATGACATCAACCCTGTAAGACGGGTCTGACTGAGAGAACGTCACAGGCCCAAGGTCATCCAGCTAGCTGTCACGTGTAAGGTATGGGACTAGAACTCAGTCTCCTGGTTTCTAGGCTAGCACCCTAAACACCACACCAAGCTGGCTCTTAATTAGTAATAAACGGGTCCCAAAGAAATCCTGAAATGGAGAGAGCTACGTCGTAGAAGAGAAAGGGTTTTGAAGTGGAAAATCCATGCCTTAAGCAGCTTCTGAGGGTCATTGAATGTATAGTCTTTAATATTTCCTTGTAATTATGCTTAGGAGCAGCACAACCATCAAAAGCTGATGGTAGAATTGGATCAGTTCCAAGACCAAGTTGCTGATTTACCAGAATGTCCCTCCCTGATATACTGTATGATCAGCTGCACGATTAATATGTCATTAGTTGCCCGCAAACTGCTCTAGGTAGATTCAGGTTGATGATCTTCAGATAATATTTCATGTACAAATTTATTCTAGCTTCTCCTTAACCATAGTATTTAGCCTTAACCATAGTGTAATTGTTATAAATAAGGGTTCCTGAAATTGCGATCTCCAGAGCAATGCTACAAGTAGAAAAATGTACACAATAACAAACTGTCTTCCAACGTGGACTTGGAGTAGTCAGGCCATTTGTCAATAAGAGATCATAAAGCTCATTTAACTGTTCTAAGGATCTGTCTGTCTCAGGCAAATAATTCTTGATAGAAATTTATTCATCTGCCATTGCTGCTTAATTTTGTTTTCTAGGACTAACATTAAGGACAGGCAGAAAAGTTGCACAATGTAATGTGAAACACAAGTCACAGAATCTTAGTTTGCTAAACTGCAGCCTAAACAACTAACCAATGTGATGCACAAACATTTCTGAAAAATTCTATTAAATTTCCAGAGACTATGAAAGTTGCTGGATGAGTGGAGAGTATTTCACTGGCTTGCATACATTCTTCACTTCCAGTTAATACAATAATAGGCTAACGGATCTACTTATAAATAGATATTATGCAGATCATACTTAGCATAAATACCATAATTGCCTTCAGCTTTTCTTATTGGAGATGTGAGGTTTCCTTGATAAAGAATTTAGATTTTTTTAATAACTCATTAAACTTAATAATGTTGGTAATGAAGCAAATAACAGAAACTACTTATTAGCAAGTATCTTAACCTATTGCATTTATTAATATAGAACTAATTCATGTGCAGACCCTGAATGGTTTAAAACCAATCAAGGGAACTGTCTATGCATTTGGTAGCATGTTCAGTTCAGAGCCCGTACTGCTAAAGCAGCTGTTTTACAGTAACATAAATACTAGCTCACTTTTAGCAAGCTCATCGGAATGCAGATTAAAAAGAACCGAGGCATCAGTTGTGCTGCAATGGCCACCATCTGATTGACCTCCCTTGCAGACACACCTAGTTTTCAGTTTTAAAAAAGCCCCAAATTGCACTGCTAATTCAGAGGGAATCCTGATAACGTTCCCTCGCTTACCTAAGAAAAATGCTCTTACTACTTACTGACACTTGCTAATACTGATTACAAGCAGGTGCACGTTCTCTACATCCATAAGCCCTAACAGCAGTAGATTTAGCCAAAACCCAAATCAAAAACCCATACCAGCAGCTTCTCTATTCTAGGGGGAATCTCTCTCCCATTCTCCCGCAAATTGCTTGGGGGGTTAAGGGAGTTAGAATTTAACATAATCAGGGAGAGCTAGTGTCTGGAAATCATTGCACTATTCTTTGGGGATCGCAAAATGCTTTAGCTGTTACTTGCTCAGAAGCGAGGATTTTACACCTTCTATACACGTAGCATATGCCAAGCTAGGATGGGATGGGATGGGATGGGATGGAATGGAATGGAATAGAATGGAATAGAATAGAATAGAATAGAATAGAATAGAATAGAATAGAATAAACAGAGTTGGAAGGCACCTTGGAGGTCTTCTAGTCCAACCCTCTGCTTAGGCAGAAAACCTATACCATTTTATACACTATATCAATAACCAGACAAATGCTTGTCCAATCTCTTCTTAAAAACTTCCATTGTTGGAGCATTCATAATTTCTGGAGGCAAGTTGTTCCATTGATTAATTGTTGTAACTATCAGGACATTTCTCCTTAAGCTCACAACTGCTGGAGCAGGGAGGAAAGAATAATAAAAAAGCGAAAGTTTCTCCTCAGTACTTCCTGTTTACACACCCTTCCCCCCACCCACCCCCTGCCACACTACGAGATAGTCTTGTGATTCCCCCAGCAGGAGAAAAGGGAAGAGAAGAAAGCGAACTTGGAAGTTTTGGAAACTTTCTCCTTGCTAATCACTGGGATCTCTTAACCAGGGAGAAGAGAGGGAGAGCCAGTCACTTGGGTAACTTGGCATTAGAAGCATGTCCAGAATGGGCACTCAGCCTAAACTGGGTGCACCAGTTTTTCTAGGGACATATATTTCTATTATTTGCACTGCTGACTGATTCTTGGCTGGGGTCTGTCTGTTTTAACCCATTGAAGCCTCCGCGCGGCTCGAAGTCAGTAGAGGCAAAGGCAGGGGAAGGCCACGCTCATCATTACATTATTTGCGACTTTCTTTTCATTGTTCCTCAAATCATGAACTCTCTTCTTTTCTTTGGTTCACTCACCTGATGGCAAACTGCTTCTGAAGGGGAAAAAACCCCCACGTACACACCTGAGTTCTGCACCATGTTCCCACCCTACTTTGTATACAGTGTGTGCCTTCAAGTCAGTGTTTGATGCCTGCTGAGTGCCTGGACATGTCCCTGCAGTTTTCTTGACAAGTTGTTTTTCTCCAAAAGTGATTTGCCATTGCCTCCTTCCTAGAGCTGAGAAGAAGTGACTTTGCCCAAGGTCAGGCAGCTGTCCTTGTGGCTAAAGCAAGACTCGTGGTCTGTGGGTTTTTAGCGTGGTTCCTTAACCACTACACTAAACCATCTCTCACCCAGTGTGATTGCAGTCTTATTTGGGGAAGCCTGTTCTAGGTAAATAGAACCCTTTGGTTGCTCTTGCAGTAAGGAAGTAATTCTTTTTAGTGTTGCCAAGGGTGTACCCACCTGCTCTCATAGAATGGCACTGGTCCATGCCCTCCTGTACATGCTACCTTCCATGTAGAGTGGGACAATTTAAAAATAACACACATTCCTCCTTAAAAAGATGCTATTAAAAAACCAATTGGGAAAACATTTGAATCGTCTTAGTAAACTCTTGTCCCTAACCGCAAGATGATCATTCGTATTCATTATTATTGATTTTTTTAAAAAAAACAACCCCAATATCAGTACAACCCTTCTCATGAGGGTAAGGTGGGGAGAACAGATTAACAAGAAAGATTCCAATGTAAAAGAAAGTTTTACGCAATTTAGATATTCAGTGGTATTGTGTAATGCTGAAGGAAGATAAGGGATGAATATGAGTGGGTCCTTCTTCATTGGAAGTTTTCAAGGAGAGCTTGGACAATCATTTCTCTGGAATGTACTAGGGCAAGGGTGTCAAACTCGTGTTGTCATAGCCTTGTCATGTGACGTATTGTGACTTTTTGCCCCTTCGCTAAACCAGGCATGGGCTTGGCCAGCACGTGACGCATCCGGCCCACAGGCCATGAGTTTGACACCCTTGGTATAGGGTCTCCTGCTCAAGCAGGGGGTTGACTAAGACAGGGTTCCCCAACCCCTGGACCGCAGCCCACTACCAGGCCGTAGCCTATTTGGAATTGGGCCACGCGAGTGGATCAAGAACAGTGAATTGGTGGGCACTCGCAGCATGCGCGTTGGCTCACCACTTGTGCAAGTTGAGCTGCAGGCATGCATGCCAGCCTGCCACTCGCGCAAGGGCTTCGTGTGTGTTCACGCAGCCCAGTTCCCCTCTCACCCAGCCAGCTGTGCTACCAAGTCGCAAAGATTGGGGATCACTGGACTAGAAGACTTGTTATTATGTGCTCTCCAATGGAGTACTGTCTGAGATATACTCACCTAAAGTTTTGTGAATGGCCATTGGCAAGATAAATGTCTATGCATTGGTTGTTGTTTCACTTATTTTTGATTTAACTATCACAATCCCAAATCTGCCCTAATTTAGGTCCCACTTCCTTGTATTATTATTTCAGGAACTCATATGCATCTGATATCCTCAAAAATGTTCATATTGTATTAAATATTTACCAGTGCTATAAGACCTCTGAATACATCAAGCAACCATATGCTAAAAATTTTTTTCTAAAGCATGAAATAAAAGCTACCTCTTCCATTCCTATGGTCCAAAATATTGCAGCCCAAGAACTTGTTTTTCTAACCTCCTCATCTTCTGTAATAGGCAGTGTTATATAGATTGTCAATACCATTTAATCAGCCATGCCTGTACTTTATATTTATGACATGGGTAATTCACATCAAAAGACCTATCCTTGTTCTTAATCATGCTTTTTTTCCTATTTATATTCATGCTGCCTTCCTCTTCTGACCCAAGAGCAATTCAAATTATATTTCAATATCAAAGGTCACATTTCAGAAGGAAAGAAAAAAAAGCAAATACTTAAACATCATAAAAGCATTTCTTTGAGCTATCTCTAGATAAGCAATACTATATATGGTTATTTGCTAGGGCGTGCTATCATAACTTTTTCCTCCTATCTACTGCTTTTCCCTCCTCAAAGCAAATTATGCCTCCTTTTATGCATTCTTCTTGTGGGGTTGAAGAAAAACCTCTGTTATTATAACGTGCACTGTTGATTGTAGTCATTATTATGAATGGAACTCCAATTTTATTTGTACACTAAAGGCTAGATTAGGAAATACTTTTGAAAGCTGAAATGTATTATTTGAGGCTCATTTGTAGTAGCTTGCATGTAGGCATTTGAGAGCCAGTTTGGTGTAGTGGTAACAGGACCAGATTAGAAACTGAGAGATCATGTCCCGTCTTAGGAGCAAAGCCAGCTGAGTGAACTTGAGCCAGTCACTTTCTTTCATCCCTAGGAAAGAATCAATAACAAACTATTTCTTTAAACAACAACAAAAAAGGTAGGGCCTTGTCCAATCAATTGTTGAGAATTAGACACAATTGAATGGAAGAAACAACAACAACAACAATAAAGAACAAGTATTCCTCCCATGTTATGCAAATACTCATTACAATCCATTGATCAAATTCAGGATACAAACTATACATTACCAACAAAGGGGCTGATAATATCTGCTTAATTAATTTGAAACAAAACCCCTTAGGCAATTGTTTCATACTTGAAGGTCTCTAGCAGAATGGGATCTACAATGATTTAACTCACCAATGGTTAGAATTCAAGGTGAACTGAGTTAGTACACTTCCCAAGATGGCTGGGACTAGAAATAATTGATCTATAAAGAATCAAATTTCTCAAGCCAATTATTGTTAGACTGTTCTTAGGCTGATAGATCAGATAATAAGTTTTAAGTCTTGATGTGGTACCTGCTGCCTAAAAACATATCCCAGCAAGCCATCCAGGAAAAAAAATATCTTTATCTAAATCGTTAAGGCCTATTTAGTTTATCTAATGAGGTCTTGATGAGCTGCTTGGCCACCTAGATATGAGCGGTCTCCAGAACCTCATTGATTTCTGCATCAGCAGCATTTCAAGAAAACACCTTCAAAGTACACTTCCCATTTGCTGGGTGCAGCACTTGATGTGTTCAAGAAAGACACATTTTAATGAATGAAACTGAAAGTTTATGACGCCCTGCTTTTCTAAGCCTGTTTTGATTCTGAATTTGTTTTGTTACATGGATTTGTAACAGAGAATAAACAAGTCAATCCTGAATGTAGTTCTGTGCATAACAGATTTAATTTTAAGGGGAACTTCTTTCATTGTATAAATACCGTTTTCTATTTTTTCCTACTGTGCAACATTTTGCCCCTTCAAATCTTTTAGGATAGATTTTTTTTGGGGGGGATGCAGGCTTGCAGGGAGGAGGAGGAGGAGGAGGAGGAGTAATTGTCATTTCTTGAAGTGGCTCAATAAAAGTGGCCATTTGAACTAGGAGATGGTCTGTGCTTGAAGCAGGAAGAGGATCTGCAATTCCCATGATACCCTCCCACTCTGAACTCGCAAAAAGCATAGGGAATGACCTTGAAGATCTATTACCAGGAAAACAATCAGACAAGTGTAGCTTAAGTCCATTTCAAGACACAAACTTGAGAAAATGCTTCCAACAGCCCCCCCACCCTATTTCAGATAAAGTGAAGGAGTAGGAAAACATATTCAGATTGGCAAAAGTTTCTGTTACTATAACTGATCTAACAAAATAAAGTTTAGATCAGGGCTGGCAACTTTCGGCCCACAGGCCGGATGCCTCACACACTGCCCATGCCCACGCTGAGTACAGCGAAGGGGGGAAAAAATCATGATATGTCATGTGACGACGTGAGTTTTGATACGCCTGGTTTAGATGTTTATGGCTTTGGCTTCTTAGTCTGGTCTGCCGTATCGGACTGACAGAACGGCTCACTTTTTGGCCAGCTGTTAGCCAGTTTCCTTAATAATACCATAGTAATCCTCAGAGCAATTATGTACAGGTAGTCCTTGACTTATGACCACAGTTGATCCCAAAATTTCTGTGGCTAAGCAAGACTGCCTTCCCTGTTAAGTTAGTTTTGCCCCATTTTACGACCTTTCTAGTTGCTAAATGAATCACTGCAGTTGTTAAGTTAGCAACAAGGCTGTTAAATGAATGTGGCTTCCCCATTGACTTTGCTTGTCAGAAGGTCGCCAAAGGTGGTCACTTGACCCCAGGGGACACTGCAACCCTCATAAATGCATGCCAGTTGCCAAGCATCTGAAATTTTGATCATGTGACCATGGCAATGTGCCGTTGTAACTCCAAATGGTCACTGAACGAGTGGTTGCAAGTCGGTAGGTCTACCTATATAGTAAAGTGGTTATGGCAGCTCCCCAATGCCTGCACCAAGACTAATAGAACAAAAAATTGTTCTGGGAGAGGCACACTTTAAGTTACAATGAAGGGATTGTTTTGAGTGGCAGAAGAAAAAGGTGGTGGATGATGTATGTGGGGAAGGTGTGTTTAATTTCAATTCATTGCCAATCCAGTCCAATACCCAAACCAGCTGCTTTGTTTTACCAAATGGCAGAGAAGGCTCTGCTCGTCCTCATTCTGTCCTACTGTTCTAACTATTGAAAGGTAGGATTTGATTTCACCTTTTAAAAACAAAGCTCTCACTTTGGTCCAATAAAAGTAGAACGATTAAGCCCCGTTTGTTGTTGTTTTTTATATGCTATGACTTTATAGCATTGCCTTTTACTTACTCCCATCTGGCTGCAAAAGCAGCAGATTGTCTTTAACTGCTTCAGTTTTAAAGTAGTGTTTTCCCCCCTTCTCTGGACTCATTTTTTTGTCATGGATATCCCCTATAGAATGTGTACATCAATGATTTTGTTCTGATGGAATCAAGGGCTGGAATCTGCCCAGTTATCATTGGACACCTGAAGACTGTCTTCTCTGTTTATTTGCCAGGCACTGTCTTCACATTTTAGCTTAGATAGCAGGAGAAAGTTAACACCTGGCTTCCACAGAAGCATCTGTCCATGTTATGCCTGGCCATTGTTTCCTGAAGTGCTTGTTAGGTCTTTCACAGTCTCCTTATATATACGGGTTTAGTGCTTTTTTGAAGGAGCACTAGGCTGGCATTTAAAAACATACACATAACTGGCATTTTATACAGTGATGTTGATACTTTGAATGTTCTCTTGATGCTATGAATAGCAATAGCACTTAGACTTATATACCGCTTTACAGTGTTTTACAGCCCCCCTCTAATCAGTTTGGAGAGTCAGCATATTGCCCCCAACAATCTGGGTCCTCATTTTACCCACCTCAGAAGGAGGGAAGGCTGAGTCAACCTTGAGCCTGGTGGGATTTGAACTGCCAAATTGCAGGCAGCCGGCAGTCAGCAGAAGTAGCCTGCAGCACAGCACTCTAACATTATGCCACCTTATCACAGGAAAAAGGGAAAATTCAACATTGGATTGCTATTGCCAGCACTATTCTCAAATGTCACATGCCTAGTCATAACTTCCAATAGCCTCTCTGAAGATACAGATAGTTCCCCGACTTACAACAATTCATTTAGTGACCAATTGAAGTTACCATGGCACTGAAAAAAAGTGACTTATGGCCGCTTTTCACACTAACAAACCTTGTAGCATCCCCACGCTCAAGCGATGAAAATTTAGACACTTAGCAACTGATTCATATTTATGACGGTTGCAATGTCCTGGGATCATGTGATCCCCTTCTGACAAGCAAAGCCAATGGGAAAACCATGTTCACTTAACAACCGTGTCACTAATTGAACAACTGCAGCGACTCGTTTAATGTTTAATGACTGTGGTGAGAAAGGCCATGAAATGGAGCAAAATTCACTTAGCAAATGTCTCACTTAGCAACAAAAATTTGGGGCTCGATTGCGGTCGTAAGCTAAGGACTACCTGTATAACAAAATGGAGATGAGGAAAGCGGGTGAGGCTTTTCTCCAATGATTTTGTGGACACAGCTGCTTTTGTTTCACATTTTCTATGTTGCTGTAATGTCTACTTGGGTGCGGTCAGCAGCCGTAATGATTCCTTCCCTATTTTTTTTTTCCTCTTGGGAAGCTATCAAGGGACAGACAATCACAATAAGTGAATGAAATAGGACTCTGGCAGAACAAATCATTATCAGGACCTTGGAGAGTTCAGCTACGGTCAAGGTTAACCTTCCCTTCAAGACTTAACGCTCAACAGAAGCAATACAAAACCGAGGTGTAGATAATTCCTTAGTTCTCTCTCTGTTTGCTGCTTACTCTGGATACAAAGTGCCACAACTTTTCTGAAGCCTGGGATTCTTAGGTGAATGTGGAAATCATGAAAGACGGTGAACGTGTATTTGCAGATGATGAAGTTACATCAAAGGCACTAGGAGATTTTCCCTGAATTAGATAATCTGGGGTTTAGAGTTGTTTCAGAGTTGAACACCAACTAAATTTGAATTGAATAAATACATCATTGATGTTTGCCAAAGCCCTACGAGGTTGCCAAATCTATGGACATGACAACTTCAATTACTTCCTCAAAGTTTGCTGCTCTTCTTTGGCGCCAACAGGATGCCGGTTATCATGTGAATTTCAGTCTAACAACTAGCGTCACAACTTCCGACATGTAAATGAAGGTATGCAGTAATTTACTCACTTGAATTTCTGTGGCAGTTGTGACTCTGGGAAGCTAACAGGTACACATTAGTTAACAAAAATAAATCCATCTGTGGTCACTTTCCTAACCTTTGCAGAATGGGCTTGTCTAACTAACCCACCATGTGAATTAAAGATGAAATAACAGTTCTCGTGGTGAGCTACATCCATAAATGATCTCAGCAAGTACATTATTAAGACTTTTATTGGGGTACAGATTACTTTAACTGGAGCAGTTTCACCTCTAAGCATTCTGATACACTTGCAACTGATTGCCAGAAGGTTCTCATTAAGGAGGAGAAACCAGTAATAAAAACATGATTTTACCGTCTCCTAACACTTCTGAAAGGTCAGGAGGAAAGATAAACAACTTCCTGCAGCTGTGTCTACATCTGGCACACGACCCACTGCAGAGAACGTGCTCTGGAAAGATAAACAGATCTGCTGGTATCTTCCTGGTGTCCCTATACATTTAAGTGAAGGCTAGAGGATTGAACTTGGCTGCATACCTTCATCAGTAATTAATTTTAAAAAGCTGTCAGGATGTAAATGAACACAAACCCTGATTATGAGCACCTAGGGATTAAGGGTTCATTTCCCATGGTCTTCCTTGGCCTGACAGTAGGTTTTAAACGCTTCATAGGGCGTAGGGGTTGCCACAACTCACAGTTTTGCAAATAGGCCCATTTGGAAAGTTGCCCAAAATAGAGGAATGGAAGGATCAGCTCCCTTAAGAAGAATGAATGGAAATAGTAAAGGAAAAGAAGCCATGGTCTATTTGGAAAGAGTGTACCTACACTATTGAACTCCTTGTAGTTGATTTACTCATTTATTGGAGAACCACCAAAGATCTACACCCATGTCATTAGGAAGACTTGCTGATCTGTGCAACCTTAAAAATGTTGTGTTTTTTTTAGAGATGCTGGAGAGGAGGAAAAGTGTATCTGGGTTAGGAGCATTTGACTAGCAAGGAGGGCTGAGCCTTTGAAGAATTTGTCATGGCCAAAATACTTGAGAAACTCAACCTAACGAATGGTCCCTTTCAGCACGTTGAATCATTGACAATATTTTTAGAGGTAATGAGTAGGAAAGTAGTTGTTGTAGTTGTTTTACATTGCTAAAAGCTCTTACCTTTGGTGCGAACCAATCTGGGAAGGCTTATTTGGAAGGTGGTTTATGTTTTCTTAAATACACTGATTGAATGCTTGGTAAGATCACAGAAAGTTCTGTATCTCTTGATTAGCATTTTAAAAAACCCGGACAAATACAGGAGACCCCAGAGAGGCCTGGATAGTTGAGAAGGAGGAGGTCATCTCGCCAGTGGGCAGATAACGCTTCAGAATGATCAATCACAATTGCCCCAATTTAATCTGTCACGATACCCCACATCTGATTAGATATTGCCTTAAAAAAAAATAACACAAAACTGATCAGTTGAGGTATCTCTGAGAAAGGAGGAAGTATGATGTTGTTCTGGCAATTGTAGCTGCTGAAATCTAACCCGCGGTCCGATAACATGATGTCTTTGCATTAAATCAGACCCCTCTAATCTGGAGTCCTTCAGATGTGCTGATTTACACATCCCATTATATCCATGTGAACTGAAAATAATGGGAGCTGCAATTCAAGGGGAGGGGGTGGAATTGCAGCATTCCTCCCCTTTTCTCTTGTATTCTCTTGTATTTAGTGTTCTATCATATTTTAATGTACTTAATCTGTTTCTGCTGACATGTATGCTGGGCCTGTAACCTGTAGTAAATTAATATTATGCCTGAGAATAGCCTGGATATTGTATCATGCCTTTGGCTTTACTGAATGCGCCTGTTTCTTTTCATCTGGATGATACAAAGTCCAAGAATTAGACCTTGCTAAGGTTCACAAACTATTGTTGCATCTTATGATTAATTGTAACTATGATTTATGATACAACCTATCACACTGTTGTACATACAGAGAGCTTATGCACTGGGGACAAATTCCTAGTACGTCCAATCCCACTAGATCAATAAAGAATTCTATTCTGTTCTGTTCTATTCACAATGTAAAATATCTTGGTGCTCTTGCTCTGTTGGCATGATAATTCTCTGAAAACTGAATAGGATTAAATTTTTGTGGGGGGAGACAAGCTGGCAAAATATACTTCAATTGTGAGTTCAGATATGGTCTGCTTAGGAAAAAAAAATCAATTAAAAAACTCCCAGTCTCACTAGAAGAGGCAGTGGGTCAGTAGCTCAGAAACTTGTTAATTGCACCTTTGTAAGCCCATTTGTAAGCACATTAAGGGAGGAATGTAGGAGCTGTGCTTTGCATACTCTCCCTTTTAAAGCACCGTGTAGTGTGTCGGTGGCTGTGTTAATAAACTTTTAGATGTCTGATAGGACCACATCACAACAACAAAGTATTATGTTTTTCCTTTTTTTGCTCCAAGGTCGTAATCGAAGCCAGCCCTTTATTATGAAAATTGTATCTATATTAGAACTTTACTGTACTTTGTAGCAATCCAACCTTGATCAATGCATATTAAACCCTACAACCAGCTTAGTCAAGGTCTAGGCTAAGTAGAAATACTTTAAATTGCAGCATTCGAAGGATGTCTAGATGGAGTTTAGTGTCTCTGGAGATTCTCAGTCATCCAGGTTATGGTTGAGCCCAAAAGTGCTTTTTCTCAAGAGGCAAGTGGACTTTCTGGGTTTCTTTTTCTTTGAAGATGTTTTGCTCCTCATCTAAGAAGTTTCTTCAGAGCTGGAAGCTTCCTGGATGAGAAGCAAAATGTCTTCAAAGAGGAAACATCCTCCCCCCCCCAAAAAAATAATCCAGTTACCTCTTGAAAAAAAGCACCTTTTGGACTGAATGGAGCTCATTGAACCATTGTGATCTGTGGAGCGTACCCTGAAAAACTCTGCTGTTATATAAACCAGGATGTGCATCCCTGGTATGTCATGTAGACCAAAAGAGGGAGCACTTGAAAGCTATCCGAAATATTTGTCAGTCAGTGGGTTGGCAGATGAATGAGACATCACAAACAAAAGAAAGATTTGTCCTGGCCAAAAGTATAGGGAACTAAGAAAACTGTAGCCAGAGAATAGTGTGTGCAGGGTATATTAAGATTATTTCAACTGAAAGGATTAGAGATATGGGCCTGTATATCCTTGGAATTCAAACCTCTAATAGTAGTAAATAGTCTTAGGCCAGATGGGTGTAATGAATGTCATAACATTCTATGTTCAAATTCTGCATGGCGATTGTAGAAAGGAACAATGAATTACAAGGGAATATTGACTATCCAATGGCCCAAACCAATTCTAGCAAAGAAGTCAAGATGGCGGGGGTGATAGTGTGGCCAAAACCCAAACAGTTTTTATGTGTGATCAAGCTTCAATTGCATCATCATAGGCACCATGATTATTTCTTTGACTGCACCCTATGATCATCCATGATTAAAAGTTTCTAACTGTCTACAAAACAACAATGGGTCCTGATGTTTTAAATAAAAGACAGCCACAAATAAATTGAGCCTCTAGTTTAACAAGCCAGCTGCTAAGAGGACTTTTACTAATGACTTTAAAATGCTTTAAACTATTTAGGACTGGAGGGAAATTGAGCGTGGTTTGATACTTGTGGTTTTGCAAGGCATTTCTACCTGTCCAGTGGGACTCTCCTCCAGATGTGGGTAGGATTGCAGCTTCAGCTGAATTTTTATAATTCCACCATAACTACATTAAGTAATTAAGTAACCCAATAATTCAAGGCTGAGGTTTCTGCCCGTTCTGCATTTTGACATTTTTTTGCCTCAATACCAAGGAGCAAATCCAGAAAGCAGGGTAAAATCAAATAAGTTGAGATAGTGGTTGTGATGGGGCAATTAAAGTTCCACCAGTTTTTTTATTTTAACCCTAACCTCACCTTCTGGATCTCCCTGTAAAATCAGATGCATAAGCTTACAACAATACACTTTGAAGGATTATCAACACCTGTATTCTGATTGTCATGCCTTCTTGGCTTGGCTGCTTAAGGGTAAAATTTTAACTGCTAAGTTTGTAGGAATTGATTAGGGTTGAAGTTGTTTGGTGATTTGTCCTAGTCAAAAGGCTTCAAAGCAAAGTCTTGGGGGAAAATCAATAGAATGGGATGGGAGGGGAAAGGAGAGAGAAGAGAGAATGGAATGGAATAAGAACGGAATAGAATGGAATAAGAACGGAATAGAATGGAATGAAATAGAATGGGATGAATAGCATAGCATAGCATAGGATAGCATAGCATAGCATAATAGAACAGAACAGAACAGCATAATAGAACAGAACAGAACAGAACAGAACAGAACAGAACAGAACAGAACAGAACAGAATAGAATAGAATAGAATAGAA
>JANHFL010006020.1:100634-112907 GCA_032468155.1 Oxyrhabdium leporinum
GAAAGAAAGAAAGAAAGAAAGAAAGAAAGAAAGAAAGAAAGAAAGAAAGAAAGAAAGAAAGAAAGAAAGAAAAATGCCTGCATTTGAAAAATAAGAAATGAAAAGAGCATATGCTGTGATTTTTCTGGGAAGAAATTCTATTCTAAAGGAGAATGATAACAATGATTAACTGTAAACCTCTAAAGGAGCAGAGTTAAATAAATATAATTTTAGAGCTTTTCCCTAAATTTATGGAAATTGAAAATCGATCCAGCTGGGGAAGACTGTAGAGCATTCCAAGCAAAATTTCCACAGGGCACCTCATTGCAATGTAGAGCCTACTGTAATACGATCTACATGGGCTTCCCTTGAAAACCCCATAGAAGCTTCAACTATATCAATATCAATCAGAATATAAATAAAAATAGAGCTAGAAGGGACCTTGGAGGTCTTCTAGGTCAACACTGCTGCTCAAGCAGGAGACCCTATACCATTTCAGATAGTCCTTTCTTAAAAACCTCCAGTGATGAAGCATCCACAACTTCTGAAGACAAGATGTTCCACTGGTTGATTGTTCTCAAGGTCAGGAAGTTTCTCCTTAATTCCAGGTTGCTCCTCTCCTTGATTAGTTTCCATTAGTTTCTTGCCTTGCTTTTTGGTGCTTTGGAAAATAAGCTGACCCCCTCTTCTTTGTGGCAGATCCTCAGATCCTGCTATCATCTCCGCCCTCAGCCTTCTTTTCTCTAGATTGGCCATATTCAAATCGTGCAACTGTTCTTCATATGTTTTTTTGTTTCCAAGTCCTTAGTCATCTCGGCTGCTGATCCAGAATTCAGCAATGCAAGTAGTGATGGGCTTGCTATAGGATGCCTGTATGGTCCCTCTGCTTTGTGAGCTGAATTAGTTGCCAGTGTGCTTCTATGTATGGTTCATAGTTTTGGTTATTACCTCTAAAGCCCTATATAGCTTACTTATTTATTTGCAGCATTTATTGAATTTGCATGCTGACCATCTCAGCCATTGACTCTGGACATATGTATCTGTCTCCTGCAGTTTCTGCCACGCTGAAATGATCTAGCACAGTGGGGGCCCTGGATCTCCTCAATTAAACTCTGGTCATTTTTCAGGATCCAGAAAGGAATGCCTGCCCTCTGGAATAAGATGTCCCTCCTTCCCCAAGTTCTGTGTGGCTTCCAGCTTGATGGTATTCTGGAAGGTCCTGAAAACCTAGCTGTTCTCCCAGGATCAGGTGGATGGCATGACCTGTTTGTGATATTTTATATTTTGATACATTGTCCGGATTGCCATCTTGTAATTATTTTGCCATTCCCCCCACCACCCCCGGTTTAAATTTATTGTGTATATATATTTTTTTAATGTTGTTCTTCATTTTGTATGCTGCCCAGAGTTGGTTGGAGTCAGGCGGTGTCAACATAGACTAAATAAATAAATAGTTAGCAGTTTAAAAGTTTCACGTAGTGGTTTCCCAGAGCACGGTTTTCACCAGATTGCCTCTTAGATGCTTTTATTCAGGATGCTGCAAGTTGAAAACGACAATGGTCAAAGTGCACCACACAGTACAGGATAACAACTCAACAAGCAGCTCTGCAGCTGTACTATCCTTTTGAAAAAAAAAAAGACCTCCATCAGCTCTTATAAACTTGCTGAAGTCACCCGATTTTCACTTCACAGGATAGGGAAATCGCCACAGAATCCCATCCTCTTCCTTTGTTGAAAAACTCATTTCAGGGCTAGCTATCAAAGCAGTACATTTAGCTCCGTGTAGAATAAATATGTTCATTTCTATGGATATTATTACAGTAGAACCTCTGGTCACGAACGCTTCTGACCACAACCAAATCAGGTGACCACCAAAAATTTTTTTTGCATCTGATCGCGAACAAATACTCAGGTGGTGATCAAACACAGCCACGGTCATTTCCCCTTCCGCGCCGATTTCTCCTTCCGCACCAATTTGTTGTTGTTTTTTTGTACATGCATGTGCAAAAAGTCTCGCTTCCAGTCATGACCAAATCGGGTTGCGACCGAAGTCGTGGAATCATGGAACGAATCACAGTCATGACCGGAGATACTACTGTACCTGGGTCATACTTTTATGATGCCCAACATACAGTACTTGTAGAGAGCTAGTTTAGTGTAACAGGTACGGGCCCCTCCTGCCTAGAAAGTGGGGGGACTGTGAGTTCTAGTCCAGCCTTAGGCACATAAATGGCTTTGGACCATTCCTTCTCTCTCAGCCCTAGGAAGAAGATTCTGGAACGTCACTTCTGAAAGATGTCACCAAGGAAACTGCAGGGACTTCCCTGTCGTGGCCAGGAGTTGAGATGGATTTAAAGGCCAAAAACATACTCAAATTTTCAGCGTATTCAGAGGAATATATTAGTTCTCCATACTTACTCTATGCGAGATATTACGCCAAGCTCCAGTGCAACCTCATGAACACTCAACACAGGAAGCACCTCGCTGACCTTGTGCCGATTGCTCTCTCACAGGATTGCTATCTATAGGATAAAATAGACACCAATCTCATGTAAGCTGCCCTGAGCAATCATAGGAAAGAGAGGATATACAGTACAATCTTTTTATCTAACTAAATCAGTCAATTAGGGTTTGCGCTGGTCTTAAGATTCACTTGAGAGCTTGATTTGATTCGGGCCACTTCAGAAACCGTCCCATAATCTCATCAGAGATTGTTTGGTTGGACTCAGATGAACCTAAAGCAAGTGTTAGGAATCCAAAGCACCTACTGAATACCATGAATGTAACGCTTCCTTTTCTGCTTTCTCTACTCAAGCCATCCTAAATTAATAATACCATTCATATCTGTGTCTACGGTGATTCAGAGTGACTCCAGGCGGGTCGTACATAAAGACAAAGAAATATTAAGACATAGAGATGAAAGGCAGGAAATAAAATATAGCTAAAACCAGTAACATTTATCGTACTTCTCCATTCCTACTATCCTTGCAAACTACCCTTGTTTCCACTGTCTATACAATAGGGTGATATATATCACACCTTTTGTTGTTTAGACGCCACACCTCTCTTTCAAAGGTTTCACGACTTTTTCACTTCCTTTTTTCTTGACTCAGTCTTCCTTTCTCCATACATTTGTTTTATGACGTAAGACTTTTTCCTTCTTTCTATATGACTTAATCATCTTAATATACATCTTTTATATTAATCATTCACTCCTGACTTCATTGCATATTTTAAATCTCTTACTGACTAGGTTAATAGCTCAGTTCAGCCCTGCAGATCTACCTGATTCAGGTACCCCCTGCTGCAACCTATGTGTGTAGTATGTTAGTATGTTGCATGTCCCTTCTAATTGGTAGGAGTAGAGTAACAGTATGTTAACTAGCAAGGGATTTATTAGATTCCCTAAATGCAGCAACAAGGAGGGACATGCAATGAATTGACATACATTCAAGATTCAATAGATACATCTAACCCCAGTAGATATGTTTAGATAAACTGAGCTGTTAGCTTACTCAGTAAGAGACTTAAACATAGGTAGTGCTCAATTTACGACCACAATTGAGCCCAAGGATTATGTTGCTGAGTGAGATATTTGTTAAGTGAGTTTCCCCCCATTTTACGACTTTTCTTGTCACGTTTGCTAAGCGAACCACTGCAACTGTTAAGCTAGTAACACGGTCGTTAAATGAATCTGGCTTCCCCATTGACGTCGCTCATCAGAAGGTCGCAAAAGGGGATCACACGACTCCGGGACACTGTAGCCATCATAAATATAAACCAGTTGTCAAGCATCGCAGGACTGTGGGGGTGCTGTGACAGTCGTAAGTGTGAAAAATGGTCATATGTCACTTTTTTCAGTGCCATTGTAACTTTGAACAGTCATTAAACAAACTGTTGTAAGATGAGGAGTACCTGTAGGAGCATCTACATTTACCTTTGGGAAAAGATTCAAAATCAAATGCTTTACAGTTAAGACTAGATCTGATGTGTCCACCACAGTTTCGTTTGTTCTTCATTAGCTTGCGAAAGACATTTCCCTATTTTCTAACCCATGTCATAATATTGCATCCTGATGAGATGAGATATATCTGGTCACGACTCTAGATTTTTTTCTTTTTTAAGCTTTTCAGTCAGTAACTGAGTTCCTTCTCATCGGGGCAGAAAGAGACGGGCTCTCAGGAAGCAAAAATAGAACAGGAGGTTGTCAAACGAGCAGAAAGGTGTACGATCACTTTGTTACAAGTTTATTTTATGCGTGTGATTTATTTTTTCGGCTGGGCTGCCTTCCTATGTCAAGGAGCACCTGAACTGGAATGGCAAGAAGGAAATCCCAAAGCCTTGTTTATATTAACAATGGTGCCTAATTTATAGGTATGACAGAAACAGATTATGCCAACCGCAGATAACACATCTTATCACACAGAGCAAACATGCCAAATGCAATACGATAAAAATACATATTTATCAATTGACAGCTAATTTCCCCTGACATCTCTAGTGGAAGTACTAAAATGATAAACGTTTTCCAACTGCTGTTTAGTTTTCTCATTGAGCTCTTCCTGTGCATGGCGTGTGCACAAATCATATTCCATCAGATGCATTTCACCCTGCATTTTGAACTGGTCTTTAAATTAGTCAAAACAGCATCCTAAGATTTCAGTCCTCCTTGCATTTTGATTCCTATTTCTGAGAATGTTCATCCGTCCTAGCATATTCATCACACGGAAGACTCGTGTTAGTAGTCTCCCAAATGTACAATCTCCCTCATTTAATGATGCTTCAATTGTAGTGAGCAACCCCCTTGTACGTCAGCTGGGCACCCAATTATTAGCAAACAACTATGTTGTTGCTGTTATGGTTGAACACGCAATCAGCCAGATGTTTAGACTGCATTTGGCATCCTCATCATCACCGTTGTTGTTGTGATTTGTTGCATAGGTATCCAGACGTTTAGACTGATTTGGCATTTGTATGAACCTGGAATAGGCAGATATTATGGTTTGGTGGTATTAAAGGTATTCTTGCTAAAGCTGCCTTTGGGTGATTTTGTCCATGCAGATGATGTTCAAGTGATGCTCCAGATGTTTTAGGATTGAACTCAAAACACCTATTACTATTGGTACTGTTTTATGCATTCTTTGTTCTACTTCTATTTATGGAACTATGAATTTTGTGATTTTCTCCAATTCTTTCTCTTCTGTTTTGTGGTCTCCAGGCACTGCTGTGCTCACAGACCAGACTATTTTTGTGTCTATTATTATTATTATTATTTAGAACAACTGACTGAAAAAAAATAATTCAGACCCTTTTGAAGTCTTTGATTATCACTGGTTCCAATGAGGTTATTACTAAGGATGCTGTTTGAGTACATAGAATACAAACCCAAAGGTGCTTTTTTCAAGAGGCAACAGGACTTCCTGGTTTTTCTTTGAAGATGTTTTGCTTCTCATCCAAGAAGCTTCTTCAGCTCTGACTGCATGAGGGGAATGGAAGGATTTATATTCCTTGCAGACAGCTGGTTATTTGCATTCTTTTAGAAAGTCATTGAGGCCCCTTGTATCCTCAGGATCACCTGAGTAAGTCAGATGAGTGTGGAGCCTTCTTGGAACTGCTAAAAGGACTATGTTGTAGATTGGAGATAGATGATGTCATATCCCTCCCTCCTCTTGAGAGAGGGTTATTCAATGAAAGGACACAGATAAAACCTCCAAGTGGCCTCAACAATTCTCTAGAAGAATGCAAATGACCAGTTGTCTGTAAGGAATATTAATCCTTCCATTCCCCATCATCAGCCAGAGCTGAAGAAGCTTCTTGGATGAGAAGCGAAACGTCTTCAAAGAAAAACAAGAAAATCCAGTTTCCTCTTAAAAAAAAACATTTTTGGGACAACCATGACCTGGATGACTGAGGATCTCCACAGACATAGAGTAAAAACCTATATATAGTATGCCTGCTCAAAAGTCAGCCCCACTAGATTCAGGGGATTTAATCTTAGCAAATTAAGTATCGAATTCAAGTTTTGAAAAC
Organism: Oxyrhabdium leporinum; assembly: GCA_032468155.1. Classification (NCBI taxonomy): domain Eukaryota; kingdom Metazoa; phylum Chordata; class Lepidosauria; order Squamata; family Cyclocoridae; genus Oxyrhabdium; species Oxyrhabdium leporinum. The sequence goes on from JANHFL010006020.1 coordinate 106,644, forward strand.
TTGGACCAAGAATGTAAGGGCAAGAAAAGCTTGGATGAGTTTGAAGCTCTGCTTCTTGCATTACAATAAACAGAGGATTCGGTACCCTCCGTTGATTAAGACATTGTCTGAACGCTTTGGTTTGTTGGTTGATTGGATGGTGGCGGTGCGGAAAGATGCACGAGTGAGTGCATGAGTGTTTCACATTTGTGAGCAAGGAAATAAAAAAGGAGGAAGGTTAGAATAGGCAGAGCATCCAATTTAGTAAAATAGAATCGTGGCAACAAATCGTCATTTTATAGCCATTCGGACACACTGCTTCCATCCAGGCCACCGTTTGCTAAAGTTTGACTGCTTTCCATTTCTGGATATTTAAATTTTTTTTTAAAGAATAGCTGGGTTACAGCTTCGTGTTTTCACTTCCTTCGCATTAGCAAACCGTTGGGTTGTTTTCAAAAAGAGAGTGAGTGAGCAACGAAAGAGCACTATTAAAAAGAATCGCCAGATGTTGTGCTCTAAAGTCCAAGTCTATGGGTTTTGATCTACAGCCTTTGCTAGGCCGGCTGATTAAAACTAATCCCCTATCTGGCCTGCTTATCTTAAACCTCAACTTTCTGCTCTTGCTTCTTCTCTTTGTAAACATAATTAAGGTTCTTGAGATTAAAAAAAAAAGGGGGAGGGAGGAAAGGGAGTCACTGAGAACTGAAGAGTTTTTAAAGCATAAGGGCATCCCTTGAAATGCAGGATGTCTGGCTGAGCTAATCAAAATGAGCTCCTACCTATCACACAGCACACATTGTGCTCTGAAAGTAATCAATCAGCATCACGGTTCAAACAGGGGGTTTTGTTATGATTTTTTTTTTTTTAGAAAGCTTTATCTGTGCCCAGCCAAGGAGCCATGTGCATTTTTGGTCTCCTGGAAAGCAAGAGAGTAGTTTCCCACCAGATATGCCTACTACATTGCTGGTACTTGACTACTGAACACCAGTGGAACTCCAAAGTTTACATGTACCCAGTGTTATGATAATGGCATTAATAGGTCAACGGACCTCATAAAGCTGTTCTACCAAATGTTGAATGAAAGACTATGTTCTTTCCTGTTTGTAAAGTTCAGACAGAAAGGGTGCTTCATCAAGCAAAGTATTACAGAAAACAGAGGTAAAATAAGGAAGTCTAAAACTGTCAGCCAATTAAGGCAGGAGTTGTGCCATCCCATGAATTCTGTCAATGTTGGCGTGACCTTAAGCCATTGCTCTGTGGGCAAAGGGAATGGTTATTTTCTTAGAACGTATTGTTTCATCCCTAGTTGGTTTTGTGTAAAACATCTGCACAATGGGCTCGATCTTCCCAAGACCAGAGAGGAGATTCCACAGAAGATCATGGAAAATAAGAGGGCTAAGATCCTGTGGGACTTCTAGATCCAGATGGTCAGGCAGATACTGGCCAAAGAAGCAGACATCTTGGAAGTAGACAAGGACCAGATGTCTGTGTTGGTGATAGATCTAGTGGTGTCAAGTGACAGCAACATCAGGAAGAAGGAGGATAAGTCACTGGCGAAGTACCAGAGCCTGAAGCAGGAACTAGAGAAGATGTGAAAAGGAAACCCAAAGTGGTTCCAGTGCTGGTAGGAAGGCTTGGGGCTGTGATTCCTAAGATGGGACAGTGTCTCCCACAGATCCCAGGAACAACATCAGAGCTTTCTGTCCAAAAGAGCGCTAGGAATACTGTGAAGAATTCTCAATCTCCAGGCCTCTGGTAGAGGACTTGAGATGGAGAAAGCCTCATAACACCCATAAGGATGACAAGGATTATTATTATTATTTTTTAAGATTGCATTAATCCTGGAGTGACATAAGTAATGAAATCAAAACAATATTCAACTGGCAGTCAGAGAGTTGCATTTTATTACTTGCCGGCCCTTTCTATCCTGATACCCATCCTATTGTTTGAACTTCATGTTGAGTCGAATTTACAGTCAGCATAGTTTTCTTGGCAAACATACAGAGATGCTTTTCCTGGATTTCCCTCCCCAATTTTCTAATCGAGTCTGATAGTTCCCTATTTAAGTACAAAGCAGGTTTGACCGTGCTTAGCTGTGCAAGACGAATAAGACATTCTCAACTAGCTCTGCATGCTGCTATAAAGAGATACCCACAGCTACATATAAAAAGGAAATATCAAGAATCCCATGGGAGCTTCAAAATGTGCAAAACTAAAGTGGAGACCCCAGGAGAGAAAATTTTCCGAACATATCAAGGAAGATTGATATGTCTAATGGGGAATGAAATGTTGGCTGAATGTTGGTGCAAAGCAATATGGGTTAAATTGGAAGAGGCCACTATTAGCTGGTATATACTCACCATATATTCCCCATATACTGAGAAGGCCAAGGCCACATCAAGGGCAATCACACGGTATGGTTTAAAAAAAAAAAGGCAGTCATAACAGTCCAATAGTAGCATTGCCTTTTTTATGTGCCATACATATGAACACGTGTGACACTTCAATCAAACCATCATGGCTGCCATTCTGACGGTTTAGATCATACCTGCAGGACATCCCTGGTCAACATTGAAGCATTTTATTTTGAGATTCCTGCAAAGATCCTAGATTACTTGGCAGCATTTGGGTTTATGTAGTGGAGTAGCTGTTGCAGCATGAATGAAGATTTTTGTTGAAAAGAACAATTTCTGAGCCTGTGAAAGGGGTAGGATGCAAATTCTGTTGATAGATTGAAGGCATGGGGAGCAATGCTCCATCCTGGAAAAGCCCACAAGTCAGGAAACATGTGGATGGACTGGGGAAGAAGCCAAAACAGCGATCTGCAGACTGCAGCTCATTTTCTTGGTGACATTCTTCTTCAGAGGGAAGCAAATGGCATTGGAGAATGACATTCCCTGATTGTGGGCTCTCTGCAGAATAATGGAAGTTTCTCCTGTTTTTCTGTGATATACCCAGAAGGAGATTTAGCTGACTGAGGTGGTTTCGAGCGGAATTGAGCTAATCTGCTCCCCTTTTCTTCCCATTCTAAAACCCCCAGAGCCTACTAAACTAAATGTACAAAACAAAATTATACTTGATAATTATGACAGAACTAATTCCTGTGAGATCTTCTTGCATGAAAGCAGCTTGCAACCTTTTTCTGTGGAGCATTGCCTTCTTTAACACTCTACTGGTGGGCAGTACTAAATAAATTATAGGTGAAAAATTGAAATAGGGCGGGATTATCTTTTGTTCTTTCTTTCTGAAAACTTCTTTTTCTTCCCTCTCTCCCTCTCTCTCCATATGTAGTCCATAGAAGCAATTATACAGATAACATGTGCCGCAGATAACACTCATGAGATCACTTGCAATGGACTGAAAACTAGACTAAGACTCCTAAAATAAAGCCAATGTATCCTTATGAACTGAGACTGGCACTTTTGCCAGCATTCAAGAAGTGAAACTCTACTGGTGTGCCATTTTTTCCCCAAGGATCCGAGCAGCCAAGATGCCTGGGGAGGTAGTCAGCACTTTAATTCCTGTTGACTCTAAATTAAACAAGGCTTACCAACAGTTCTTTGGGAAATGGCGAGAATTGACTTAATCCTCAATTTAGAATAATAGAACTGTTCAGCCTTGGTCCAGCTTAGCTAACAATTCTGGTTCATTGCAGAGTGTTATATCCGATTCCAAAGAAATCTTGGTGGACATGCGACAAAGCAAAAGAAATATTGGAGTAGGATTCATATTCTAATACAGAAAATTCTTAAAATTAATATAAAGATAAAACCAGAGAATCTTTTTGGGGATTATTGGAAAAAGACTTGGGGGAAAAAAAAGGAAGTTTGATGCTATACACATTCATGGCAGCAAGACTACTTTACTCTCAAAAATGGAAGGACATTTCGACCCCAACAATGGATGAATGACTGCAAAAGTTGATGAAGTTAGCAGAGAAGACTAAATTGACTGCTTTGATCGAGGGGGAAAAAACCCACCCAAATACCTTTATTTCTACCTGGAAACCACTTCTGGACTTTGTGCTTGAGGTAGAAAAAAATATGAAACTTTGATTTTGGATTTTACTGATTAGATGGATATGGGGTTATGGAAATGGCTAGTTTAAACTACTATGTAAAACTAAAAAGTTGTGGTTTGATCTTATTACCCTATTCTACTATTATACCAAAGGGAGTCGGAAGTCAATGCCTTTTCTTTCTTTTTTCCCCTTCTTCTCCACACTCTTACCTTCCCCTTTCCCTTCCCTATTTCTCCTTCTTTTTGCTTTTGTATTTTTTTGTATTCTATCATAAATTAATAAAATTATTATAAACCTAAAAACAAAACAAAACGAAGGGAACCCAAACCTTATACCTCCTGCCCACAAGCAACAGAAATATTATTTTATGAAAAGTTTGCAAGGGCCCTGCCTTATCTGCCTGCCTATATACCTGCCTACCTACTTAGTTAGCTGTATTACTCCCTCCCTTTTAAATTTGTGCCATTCAGGTGAAAATATTATGGCTGTTTTGATTAAGAGAAGCGAGCCTATTATCTATTATCTCTGTTGTTAACAGTGGACTGCAAATGCCAATAAAGATATAACTTTGCTAACCAAACAGCAACATAGATGGAAGATACCTGAAAATCACAATAATGGAAGAATTTAAAAAATGTTTTGGGTCTTTTTCAACCTAATGTCAGCTTCTTCCCCATGAAAATTATTTCACTTTTCAATCTATTTTTTCCTGGCTTATTCATGATGGTCTGTATCATTCCTGTTCTGTAGATAGTGTCATTCCCCAATAATTAACCGATATGGATAAACTGATCAAAGCTGGGGAAATGAGGGGGGGGAAATACACACACCAGAAAACCATGTTCTCAATTCATACATTTAAAGGAAGCCGGTATTTTATTTTTACTTGACAATACATTTTACTGAGTGAACAGCAATGGACTGAGAACCATGCATATGACTGCTACTAAATGTTATTCCTTGAATATAAGATTATACAGCTAGTCTTCGACTTACACCAGTTCATTTAATGACCTTTCAAAGTTACAACGGCACTGAGAAAAAGTGACTTAGGACCATTTTTCACACTTATAACTGTTGCAGCATCCCCGTGGTTACATGATTTACGTTCGGACGCTTGAGAACTGGTTCATCACGGAGTCACATGATCCCCTTTTGTGACCTTCTGACAAGCAGAGTCAGTGGGGAAGCCAGTTTCACTTAACAACCGTGTTACTAACCTAACAACTGTAGCGATTCCCTTCACAAATGTGGCAAGAAAAATCACAACGGGGGGTGGGGGGGCAGCAAAACTCACTTAGAAAATGTCTCCCTTAGCCACATAAATTCTGGGTTCAATCAAAGGACTACCGATAATTAATTTTCCAAGTTTGCTCCAATTGCTTCCACTGAATCCCTTCCCCATAATCGCTTAAGTGGAATTGAATGTGTCACCAGATAGAAAGCACTTCAAACTGTTCCAGATGGTGCATGTTATTATAAGCTAATGATCGATGAGAAATCTATATGATGCAGCAGTGATAAAGAGAGATTTGAAGTGGCAGTTATGTAAAAAGCAGATTCCTGTGGAGAGCTATTAGACATGGATGGTTACCGACTGTCCATCACTGCCAGAAATGATTTAAAACATCATGCAGGAACTTCTGAAATCTATGTGCTAACTAAACTCATGTAGACCTAGGGAAAATTTCATCGTTTATACATCAGTTATACATAGCACTAAACTGAACCGATGTTTGTCCAATCCAGAGTTAATGCTATCCAAAATTCTGACAAGGTAATCCAGTATGTATTTAATTAAATGGAAGACTGACTTATTTCTAAATGAATGCATGTTAGGACACAACCTGATCTTTATATTAATCCACACTGGATGTATCTGGACTCTTGAATAAGATGTAGCAGCCTGGGAAGGAGAACATGAGGTCTTATGTTCCAGCAGATAATCTTTTAAAAAGTAAGGTATGGTTCATATTCTTCTATTTTATTCTACATGCTAAAGGCAAATAAGAATGAAATCCAATCTTGGAAGGCTGTTAAAGACTTGGTGTCATCCAACAAACTATTCAGACACTTCTAACTACATATACTAGTTTTACGAAAACTGTGCCTTGGATTGTCTATGGAGAGTCTCAGTCATCCAGGTCCTGGTTGTCCCAAAGGTGCTTTTTCAAGAGACAACTGGACTTTCTGGTTTTTCTTTGAAGACATTTTGCTTCTCATTCAAGAAGCTTCTTCAGTTCTAACTGGATGGTGGGGAATGG
>JANHFL010006020.1:149089-161378 GCA_032468155.1 Oxyrhabdium leporinum
TCGGGGAGGCTGGAAATGGATTGTTTCCAGCCTCTCCGAACTTCCGGGAATCCTGTTTTTCTCCCTTCCTGAGCCTCCGTGCATACCTTGCACTTACCTGCATCCACAATGGGCCATGTGGAGACTCCTGGGAGCGGTGGGGTGGTGGGGTAGAGTGGGTGGAGCCAGCCAGGATTGGGATTTGTGTGTTCGGTGATCCCCGCCGAACTAAGGGTCTGCTAAGGGTCTGCCCGAACCCCTGTGAATCCCCAGCAGCCCTGCATTTAGGAATGCTCCAATAAAAATAAAACACGTTCATTAGTTGCCCAACCTGGCTTTCATGTTAATGGGGTAGAAGAGCAAAACCAAGAAAAGCAAATCTGTTTTTCCCGTTCTTCCTTTATTCCTTGTAACAATAACCATCAATAAGTCGCTGAATGGGTTTTATTCTGGGACATATTTATTTACAGTAGGTTTAATTCTCCAGGTATCAGACAATGTTGGACTGCTGGCATGGTGAACCCAAACAAAGACCAACCTTCTTGGATTTGGTGGAGCGCTTGGGGAATTTACTGCAAGCAAATGTTCACAAGGTAACACAAATGTTTTACAGCAGGAATGGGGAACGATGGCGTTTTATGACTTGTGGACTTCAACTCCCAGAATTCCTAAGCCAGCCATTCTAGGAGTTGACGTCCACCAGTCATAAAGAGGCCATCGTTCCCCACCTCTAGTCTACAGGCTGCCACCAACTCCCTGAATTTTTTTTCTCACCTGCTCCACTCATTAATAATAAAAAGTAAAGCTATTTTCGTCTGTCTCTCACACCAGGATGGTAAAGACTATGTTGTCCTTCCCCAAGTTATGTTGCTCCACACTGAAGGAGACTCTGGATTCTCCTTGCCAATGTCACCTGTTTCCTGCAAGGAAGAAGAGGAAGTACTCGATTCTCAGTTCTGTTATGACAGCACGTCGCAAACAAGGTTTGTAACAGTTGGAGCATTCCATTGGGAGCTCAACAACCCATCCCAAGGTTGACCCTTGATGTGGTGATCTTAGCAAAGTTGAGAAAGGCGTTTGTGTTGTTCATTATTTCAGTGCAATCTATTGCATTAAACGATAATAGTTTGTGTCCTACCCAAGAGATGAAGTGACTAATGAGCGAGTAAACAATAAATGAGTGAGTTGTGTACAATCTCATTTAACTTCCCAGAAATTCCTTCAGAGTCCATGTAACAGAGCCCCTGCTGCTAGAAGAGCCATGTAGTTTCCACACACCGAGGGTGTGGGAAGTTCATGAACTGGCAACAAGGGTTACACCATCCTCACATTATCACAAGGATCCGCTGCATTACTGATGGTCAGGGATGGGTTGCAGCATGGACGCAGAGGTTCGGGCGAACCTCTTGCTCTGAGCTCTGGCCCTAAGCTATTGCTAAATAACTCAACTTTTCGCTGCCCCCGCTGCTCAGGTGAGCTCCGCACCGCCTCTGCTGCACTCACCAGAGCTGCTTTCTTCATCAGCTGCCTCCCTCTAGCTTTGCACGAGCCCCAAAATGGCGCGTGTGAGCAAAGCGAATGCGCATGCGTGACCAGTGAACCTCTTGCTAAAGCAGGAGCGGCCTGCTTCTGCAGATAGTCCTTGATGTACAACAGTTCATATAGCGACTGTTAAAGTTACAAAAGCGCCGAAACAAGTGACTTATGACCATTTTTCACACTCATGACCATTGCAGCATCCCCCCATGGTCACATGTTCAAAATCCAGATGCTTGGCAACTGGTTCATATTTATAACACTTGCAGTGTGTCACATGATCGGCTTTTGCGACCTTCTGACAAGCCAAATCAATGGGGAATCCAGATTCATTTAACAACCATTTCTTACTAACTTAAGAAATTCAATGATTCACTTAACAACTTTGCCAAGAAAAGTCGTAAAATGGGGTCAAACTCACTTAACAAAAATTTCACGTCGCAACATAAATTTGGGGCTCAGTTGTGGTTGTAACTTGAGGACTATCTGTATTGTCATTACCCAGGTAGAGGTTCAAAACCTTTAATACTCTCACAGCCCCTGTTTGATGAATGCAATATTCATTTCATCCATTCTACACTCCATAGTGCCATAGGGTGTGATGATTCCCCTGGATGCTTCCTCAGATACTTCTTTAGATGTCAACTCTGAGGAGGATGAACCTTTTCCAGGCATGTCTGGAGGGGAGTTGGTCAGTGGCTCCTAGGAGCCATCTGAGACAGATTTGACTGAAGCACAGCTGCAGCAGGACAGCCCTGAGGCTTCGGGTGGGGAAAGCATGCAGCTGCAGCCAGTCAGTGATGAGACAAAGGAACTGCCTTCTGCACCTGATCCAAGAACATGTAGGGCAGAGAAAAGACAGGAGCAGAGCAGGTCAGCCAGATTACTCATGAGGAGGCAGCCTTGCCCTTCTTGAAGGGCTGCACCAGAAGCTGGCTATTTAGCACAGGAGACAGATGGAGGTGATGTTGGGAACAACGTGCTTCATTTCCTAGCTGTGTGTTTTCTGGTCATTGTGATTCTTGCCTCATTTTGGATTGACACCATGCCTTGATTTGGATCGTGCCTTGTGAACTTTGGACTTTTCTTGCCTCATGAACCCTCTTATCTTGTGGATTTAATTTTGCCTGGTGGGTTTATTTTGATTGGGAAACTTTCAAGTGCCTTGTGGACTCCTTGGCCATTGCTCTGTGGACTAGCCTTGGTCTGCTTGTGACTGGACTAAATTGGAACAGTTCTGGATTTTTAGTGAAGGGAGCTGCGGGGAAATATTAATAAACTCACTAAACCACAGGGGTGTGTGTGTGTGTGTGAGTGAGAGAGAGAGAGAGAGTGAGAGAGAGAGAGAGAGAGAGAGCGCAGATAGGGAGGCTATCTAAAACAGGGGTCCCCAACCCCGAGCTGCAGATCGATACTGGTCCACGGCCCATTAGGAACTGGGGCGCATAAGCAAGCAAAGTTTGCGCATTCATGGGATCTAGGTAGCACATGAAGCCACACCCTTTCTCCAACCATGGTAAAACAGACCTGATCCCTGGTGCCTAAAAGGTTGGGGCGGCTGATCTAAAGGAACCATGCATTTGACCTCTTTCCAGGAAATGAGTTTAGGATGGTCCTGGGAGAAAGAAATTGTTTGGTCAAAGAGCTGGAAGGGTGGATTACCTAGGAAGTGCAAGAAGCAGCCTTCAGGGACAGAATAGGATGAAATTAAATATGCACATATTCACACATGCGCATGAACACACGCCCTTGTACAAACCATTCATTTAATGTAATATAGGTTGCAGAATCCATACAGCATTTAGATGCATCAAGGCAGGGGTGTCGAACTCGCGCATCATGTTGTCATCACATGACATATCATGACTTTTTCCCCCTTCGCTAAACCGGGGGTGGGCATGGACAGCACATGACACATTCCAGCCCGCGGACTGCGAGTTTGACACCCCTGCATCAAGGGGTTGACTGAATCCATAGGAAGTACCTCTTTCTACTGTACACAATTGTAATCATTCAAATCACACGAGATTCTCGCAATTTTTGAGTGATGCCTGGGGTCAGAATTGCTGACGATCACAGCTTGGTGGGATGTTAGTTGTACAAGCTTGCTTTTGGATAATAACTGCAGAAGGCAAGTGAAGTTTCAACCATCCAGTTTTACTAAGCTTCGGCATGCTAACAAGAGATCTATTATTTTTTTTTAGTCAGCATCGCACAGGAAGTAAAAGGAGCAGTCGTCCTGTGAGTGTCAAGACTTTTGAATCTGTGCCCGTAGAACCAACCATAAAAGTAGTTCAAGATGTAAGTCTATTTTATAGCTTCTTTCTTTTGGGGAGGGGGATTTTGGTCTGTCTATCTGTTTGTTTCTCTGTCCGTGTTTCCATTGATTGTCCAAACAGCCTTTTTTTTGTTGTTGTTGTTTCTCCTGGGTTCTTTCAGGAAAATCAGACAGACAGTGGGATGATTCTCGCATCTGAAGAACTAAAGGCATTAGAAGAGAAAGCTAAAGAAGTGGTGTTGCCCTTCAGGTAAATCTGGAGAAACAATCATTATGCTAATTTTATTAAAAATAAATAAATAAATCAAGGTGGCTCCCAATAAAAAATCAAAGAGGCCCCACTGGAGGAACAGCATGGTAGGGGTGGTTGATCGAGAAACAACGGAGCCCACCTCCCCCCACCTCTGACCCCATCCTTCCCATGTGTCCTTACGGTTTTGATGTTTGGTTTTAATTATTTATGTTTTAATCGTGTATGTATAGATGTATTTTTTGCCTGTAAGCCACCCACAGTTATCCTATGGTAAAATGGGAGGAAAATAAATATGATAAATAAATATATACATATATAAATACATACATAAATACATACATACATAAATGCATGCATACATAAACACATACATACATACATGCCTTGATTCCCCAAAAATAAGACTGGGTCTTATATTAACTTTTGCTCCAAAAGATGCATTAGGGCTTATTTTCTGATTAGGTCTTATTTTCAGGGAAATATGATACTAAATGCATCCATCTGGCTGATGATCTGGGGCTTATTTTAGGGAGTAGGGCTTATATTAAGAGCATGCTGGGAAAAATCGTGCTAGGGTTTCTTTTCAGGTTAGGTCTTATTTTCAGGGAAGTATTGCACATACATAGATACATATACAAATGAATACATAAATAAAATAAATTCTCTACTTGAAAGGAAATATCTAGAGTTATCCACCTCTCTTTTGGACAGATTTATTCCTCTTACCTAGTAATGTTCCATCAATGATGTCACACTCTAGGGTTTTGCTGTGAGATGGTGGGAGGTGAAAGAAAAGAGCTTGTCAGTGCACAATACTAGAAGCTAAGGCTTAAACTGTCCACCCACATTTTGACTTCCTGCGGTTCCAATGTCACTTTGGGAATTACAGATCCGATTCTATCCTGTGCTTATTTATTCCAGCATCTTTTCCCTCTCTCCCTCCGTAACAGCTTGATAGAATAGTTGCTGCTAGATGACAAATAGGGAGAGTCGTCACTGATAGATGGAAATGCTTCTCCATCTGTCCCTGTGTTTCATCCACACGGAATAGGATGGAGTATAGAATAGAATACTTTGTTGATCAAGTTTGTCTCCAGTGCAGAAGCTCTCAGTATACATGCAAAGCAACAGAGTAATAATAATCATAATAATGCCAATAAGAAGATGTAGTAAAGAAGATGGGAATGATAATAATAATACTACAGCCATACAATGTGGGTAAATATACTTAGATACAAAACAGTGCTGTGAGAATTAGACTTTCAGCAGAGTGATAGCTCGAGAGATAAAACTGTATGTGTTTAGTTGTTTTGGTATGCAGTGCCCTATAGCGCTGTCCTGAGGGGAGGAATTGAAACAGTTTACATCCAGGATGTGAGGGGTCTGTAGATATTTTCTTAGCCCTCTTTCTGACCCTTGTAGCATACAAGTCCTCAATGGAAGGCTGGCTGTTGTTCTTTTTCTGCAGTCCTGACTATCCACTGAAGTCTGTACCTGTCCCATTTGCTTGCTGTACCGAACCAGACAGAGTGTCCTCCATATTTATCGGCCAAGTCAAAAATCCCATATTGATAGCCCTTTGAGATAGTCCAGAAAAGCAGCATAGTTTTGTGTACTAATTCCTTTTGTGGGTCGGAACATCTTTTAGATGCTGGTTGTCCATTCTGGGTGTCTTCCTTCTGTCTCCCAAGGCCATTCTCACATACCGTTACACATATTCTGAATCCTGGTGCAAAATTGGCCATTTTCATATTTTTTTTATTTTTATTTTTTCAGTGGGCTGATTTCCAGTAAAAGCAATGAATCTGTTGTGTCTGAAGCTTCAAATCCCACCAGCGGCTATCATTCAGGCTATCATTCAGATGACATGGACATTACCATTTATCCTAGTGAAGAAACAGAACTCTTAATGCTCAGGGACGATGCTTCTCAGAACTGCTATGTTGCCTATGGCCCTGCTGCCTCTCTGAGTTCACAGTCTGTCTAAGGACTTCTCGAAAAATGGCGACATCTGGAACTTGTACCAAACATTGCCTTGTCCCGAAACCCACTGTATTGATACCCACAATACAGGAGGGGAGGAAAATATGAATTTTCCCATTTGTTTTTTTTTTAAATGATAAAAAGAAGAAGAAATTGCAATAAGGAGTCCTGTGGAGGCAATGCAAGACCTTGAGAGAGCTTGAATAGATATCAAGGCATTGCTGAGAATCATAGACAATCATTTCATCCTCAGTTTGAACACACGAACATCGTGAAAGCTGATAAGGAGGCCATCTCTCTATGCAGTTACATAAAGCTGGAAATGGGCTCAGTCAAAATCCTTTGGATTTTGGGTTGGTCAGCCACGAGGTTTCAGAAGTGTAGTTGGTGGAGCCTAAGAAAAGCATCTGACAGTTCAGCCCCTGCGTTTACTAAATCCTCTTTCATGTTTATCTCTTCCATTGAAGGGCCCTTCCTTTCTAAATCTTACTGTTAAAAATAAGCTACTGAAGAGCAGGGCAACTATCTTTGTGAAAAGCTCTGTTTTTAGTACCTAGGCCTTGATGTATTTTCGATCCTTTCAAAGGAGGCTCCCTACTGAAATGAACTCCTTGAGAGGCTTGAGAAATGCTTAAAAATTAGCAGATAATTCCAGAGTTTAACAAATTATTCACCAAGGAATGTTGGCGAACATTTCTTTACTTGATCAGTGTTGTGTGGTTCTGAAGATGCAGACCAGTATTACTTCTTTGAAAACAGCTACCTTGATCAAATAACCTCTTGTAACGCAGCCAAGCAAATTGTCCATAAAGCCAGTTTTATCACTGAGATAACAGAGTTGGAAGGGACCTTGGAGGCCTTCTAGTCCAACCCCCTGCTCAAGCAGGAGATCCTCTACCATTCCTAGCTGCTCAGAATGTTCTGACGGACCTTTCAAGTGGAAAGATTCCACAGTCTGGTCACCTAGAACTCTAACAACATGTGATGTACATTGAAAGGCTTTTCTTTACAGAAAGTATCATGAAGCTATTTTGACTAGTGTTGTTTTTCGGTTCCTTTTATATTTTTCACTCATGGTTTTGTATTTTTGTTTAATATTTCAAGCATAACAAATCCATGGATGAACGAAAATGCAAAAGGCACAATGCAGTATTTATAGTCTGGATATGTAGAAAGAATTGTAATATATTATGAAAATAAATAAATAAATAAATAAATCTATGGTATAATGGAAGCTGAATGGAACTTATTCTTGAGTTTGCCGGATATTCGGCTCCTAATTTTTTAAAAACGGGGCTGATTCAAATGTTGAGCTCTCAGCTGAACGTTTTTGAATGTGAATGATTTTATATGGTAAATGTCTATGGAGATTCTCAGTCCTGCAGGTTGTGATTGTCCCAAAGGTGCTTTTTTTCAGGAGGCGACTGGACTTTCTGATTTATTCTTTCTTTTTCTGAGAAGCGAAATGTCTTCAAAGAAAACCCAGAAAGTCCACTTGCATCTTGAAAAAGCACCTTCGGGAGGGACATTTCATACTGTAGTTGATGTGTAAGTTCATCGCTTCACAACAATTTTAAAACAATTTCTTGTAGTCTTTCATATCTTACATTCCCACTCTTCAACATCTATATGTTAAAGATATCTCCCCTGCCAGGTAAGAATTCCAACATATATATCCAATGGACCAAGTAAATCAATTCTATGTCATATCAAAGGGTCGATATGATTACATTTTTTATTAGAGGTTTTTTTTTCCCTTGCAAAAAAATTCAGATTTGCAAAAGAATAATCCCACACCTGTTTTTGGAGGGGAAAAAAAATTCCCTGACCTTCTTTGTTTCTAGTGTGTTTTTTTTTTTTTTAACATCCAGGAACTTCTCAGGAATCTGTTTCTCTATTAGTCCTATTTTTAGAAAAAACATCTGGTCTTTCAAAACATCTGCCTTTCAAAATATATCTATATTTAGTCTCAGCGTTCTTGGCAAAATGCCAGCGGGGGGGGGTCACATCTGTTGGAGCAGATGTCAAGACTACACAATATTTTAATGATGACACTGTAAATGAAGATGCTTTTTTGCACCCGCACACATATACACCCAATGCTTAATGTATGTGTTTACCTTTGGGGAGTTGGATGCAGAGTTTCTTCCGGGAAATGTGTGTTGTCGTTCACAGCCCTGATAAAGCCTGCTTGGAAACAAGGTCTATTAAGTGGGTTTGTGACATAACTCCTGTACAGTAGTCCTTGACTTACAACAGTTCATTCAGTGACCGTTCGAAGTTACAACGGCACTGAAAAAAGTGACTTATGCCAGTGGTGGGTTTCAACCAGTTTCACAACCGGTTCGGTGATTGCGTGCACGCACGTTCACGTAACACGTACTTTGCGTGCGTGCTTAGCTTCAAAACAACCAGCTTACCTTCTATGTAGTAACACAGTAGCTACAACTGAGGTGTGGCAATCTACTCTGCCACGTGAATCAGCTGAGAGGATAAAGGAGAGAAAAGTGGGTGGGCCCAGCTGATCTTCAGAGCTACCAGCTGGTCAGCTGATCAATCATCAGAGATATCGATGTGCCCGAACCAGCCCAAACCGGCTGAATCCCACCCCTGACGTATGCCCATTTTTTCACACTTATGGCCAGTGCAAGCATCCCCATGGTCACGTGATTTACATTCGGATGCTTGACAATTGACTCACATTTTTGAGGGTTGAAGTGTTCCTGGGTTATGTGATCCCTTTTTTGCAGCCTTCTGATGAGCAAGATCAATGGGGAAACCAGATTCACTTCACAACCGGATTACTAATTTAACAACCGCAGTGGTTTGCGTAACGAACGTGGCAAGAATAGTCATAAAATGGGGCAAAACTCACTTATGATCACAGAATTATGTTGCTGAGTGACAACAAATTTCTCAGTCAGCAACATAATTTTTGGGCTCAATTGTGGTCGTACATTGAGGGCAATGTGTGTAACAATGCAGACAATGGCAATTTTAGACTTTGTTTACTGAACACACGATCAACACAACACACACGTTGTTTGCAAATGAATAAAGCAGTGAAAAGAAACTTAAAAGTGACTGTTTTTCCTAGATCATTGAATCCCTGAGGGGAGGGGGGGGAATATCTAATGGATTCTGGGTCCAACTCAGAACTTTGCTGATTTTTTTTTCGCCTTGATCCTGCTTGATCGTCTGTAACTCAGTACTTTGAATATTCGGTATCGCAGAAGATTCTCTATTAGATTCACGCTTTAGATTCCAACTCCCCAACATTTCACAATTGAACAAATAAGGGAATGCACTGGACCTGGCCAAGAAAATGAGTGAAAAAGTGCTACATTCACATCAGGGGTGGATTTTATGGCTCTTGGAGACCAAGCAGAATCCTCCCCAAAGCCCCCAAAAAATAATATCTGGAGTTTCCTGAAGTTTGTGACTTTTTTGCCCTTCTTTTGGACTACAGAAAGGCTGTGTGGTTTTCTCTCTCTTTATACAGTCCTAAACATTAAGATACTGCACAGAGCAAGGAATGAGGAAGAAGTTCAAAAAAGTGAAGGGCCGTATGTTGACTTACATGTCCTATTAGTTAAAGATAACATATTATTTAAGTCCCCAAGAATGCTGAACTTATAGACTAAGTGTTTCTACTAGATGTGATTTAAATCCCACCTTTTTCAGCTTTTCAGACTGATTAGGTCCTGGAAAGCATCATTTAGGCCTCATGTGGGAGAAGAGTAGAAGCCCTTTAACTTATGCTGCTGATAAGTATCTAAGAGAAGTTGTTTTAATGGGATTTGGGAAACTTGTCCTTTGTTACTCCAAAGTGGGGCTGTGTAAAGCATAATCCACAGATGTAGTTAGCTATTAACCTTCTTAGGTTCACAAGGCTCAAAGTCATAATCTGCAGACTATGCCCAGTAACTCTGAGTATAAACCGGCAGCTTTTTTTCATCTGCCACTGTGTATACAACACCTGGAAACTTCCACAAATGCCAGGATTAAAAGATCTTCAATTCAGTAAACTGAAAGTCAATTTAACACTTTAGCTCCTATGAGTCACTATTCTAAAAGCACGGGCCTATTTTGCTTTTGGAACTATTGATGGATTGGGACTGCATAACTGGGAAAGTTTCTTGGGAGGGGGGGATATGAAGCTAGTTGGTAGCTAGTTAGGTAGCTAGGTGGGAAGGAAGGAAGGAAGGAAGGAAGGAAGGAAGGTTGTTTCTTGATTGAGGTATTTTGGGGGTATCAAGGAAAGATCAAAGAGCCATCAGCAAACAGCCCCACAAAAGGACCTCCAAGACCATCATCCTCACCAACACTGACAGGAAAGCCACTAGAATATAAACTGAGATCAAACCCCACTCCTTACTAGCACTGATGATGTTACCTAGTTTGGGAATTGAAACGTCTGCAAGAAAACAAGCAAACTCAGAGAGCACCACGGAGCCCTCATGTTAACCCTGAGCTACAAATATTCTCCTTTACTGGGACTTGTTCACGTCATATTCTTTACAAGAGTACAAAAGTGGCTTTGCCACTGCCTTCTACAGGGATAGTAATTCTTCAGCTTCCCAGTGTAGACTATACAAGGGCTAGTATTCTGTAGCGGGATTTTCCTCTACATTTTAACCAGAACTGATCTTGCTTAGCTTCTACAGAAACCAAAAGTCAGCCTACTGGGAGAACGAGCCATTGAAGGAGAGAGGCTCTTTTCTTCCCTCTCAGCTCTGTTGGAAAAATGGCAGAAGATTCTCTCGCTGCAGACAAAGTCTGGATGATTCTTAAAAAAATCTACCTCAGTGCTGTCTGTAATGGTCACTGTATGACCATTCAAACTGGGCGGCACAACTAGAATGGAGAAAGGCAGCCCTTAGTTTGCAGAAGATTATTTAATGAACTTTTGTTTCACGGCATAAAATGCAAGGTTATGTGTGTGTGTGTGAGCCTTCGGGAGGTAATTCTACAATAACAGCTCTTGGGATGCATTTAAATGTTTAGTTTTAAATTACAGTCCCCAAGACTTCTTTACACTTTCTGATAAAACTATTAAAGTGCCAGGAGCTGTTAAGTGTCACAGCTTGGTTAAGTACTAAACCAGCATGCCATAAGCAGATAAAGCAAATGCAATTATCAACACAAAGACCAGCCATATTATTAAATCAATGGCCTTTTCAACCATGTTCTCCCAACAATTTGATTGTTTTCTTGATGAAGATAATTAGGTTTTATTAGCAATTTGCAATTCGCATTAAGTTTATGGCTGCTGCAGATAGCGCTATAGTATAATAATGTTGATTTTTCCACAATAAATATAACCTGCTTTTACTATATAAGATCAACTTCCCACATCTAGTGCGGTCAAGTGTGTTAGATTATGGCTCTTTTCATTTACTCCGACTGGCTGGGAATGAATTGTAGTTCTTCATGCCTGAAAACTCCCAGAATGAGAAAGGTGGCTGTGAATTAATGAAATATCACTGATGCTATAGGGCAGGGGTGTCAAATTCATGACAACACATTGTCATGTGACGTATCGCAACTTTTTCCCTCTTCACTAAAACGGGGGTGGGTGCCAGTGACGCATCCGGCCCGGGGGCTGTAAGTTTGACATCCCTGTTCTAGAAGGCAAAAATTGGTGGTAGAATTAAATGGGTGAATGCTAGCCTCCGAATGTTGAAGAAGACTTCAAAAATGGGAACAACTCTCTCTCTATATATATATATTTCTTTTCTTGTGATGCTTTGTTGCTCTTCAATATTATACTGACCGACATGAGCTACAATATAGGAAAGGTTCTCTGGTTGATTTACCTATTCCGTTACACAGAGATGACAGAAGAAAGAAATGTATTTGGAACATTATGACGTACAATTTTAGAAATAAATATAAATTCCTAATTGCAAAAGACACCATGTAAATTAAATAAATTGTGGATAGGCAACTAGGAGAGAATGAGTCTTTCTCTCTCTCATCTATCTCTCATCTATCTTTCTATCTCTATCTCTCTATCTCTCATCTCTCATTTATATTTATCTATTCCTCTATCCCTTGTCCCTCTATCATCTATCTACCTATCATCTATCTACCTATCATCTATCCCATACCCCATAATTCACCCCAATTTCATTGTCTGTCTGTCTTTCTGCCTGCCTGCCTGCCTGCCTGCCTGCCTGCCTGTCTGTCTGTCTGTCTACCTACCTACCTACCTACCTACCTACCTACCTACCTACCTACCTACCTACCTACCTACC
>JANHFL010006020.1:205613-221255 GCA_032468155.1 Oxyrhabdium leporinum
ATATATATATATATATATATATATATATATATGTCAAACTATCCAAACCCAAATTAGCACTCTCATTATCAAACACTCTATGGTAATAAACTTCTTCAAAAACAAATCAGTTCTTGACATCTAATTTTCCCTTTGTTCCAGGAAATGATAACATTATTATTAGAATTCTATTAACCACTACATCGAAATCAAGAACCAAGAGCAATAATAAGAACATGCTAAGAAGATTAAGGCAGTTGAGCTACGAACCAGATATATTGAATAAATTAGATTGATGTGATTGCTCACTGTATTTTATCACTATATTTTATTTTATCTATTTCACTCTGGAATCAGATTGTGTATTTTATTTTAATGTTTTTTTGTAAGACTAATCAATTAATAAACTATTACTGATAAGAATGTCTATGGAGATTCTCAGTCATCCGGGCCATGGCTGTCCCGAAGGTGCTTTTTTTCAAGAGGCAACTGGACTTTCTGGTTTTTCTTTGAAGACGTTTCGCTTCTCATCCAAGGAGCTTCTTCAGCTGTGAAAAAGAGTCTTGAGTGAGAAGTGAAACATCTTCAAAGAAAATCCAGAAAGCTCCGTTGCCTCTTGAAAAAGCACCTTTGGGATACTAATAAGAATGTTTTATCTCTATGAGACTTGATAGTAAAGTGATAGGTAGAATTGCCCCCACTGATTACTTGTTCGACCTGTCAGGAAATTTCTCCTTAGTTCTAGGTTGCTTCTCTCCCTGATTAGTTTCCATCCATTGTTTCTTGTCCTGCCTTCAGGTGCTTTGGAGAATAGGTTGACTCCCCTCTTCTTTGGGGCAGCCCCTGAGATATTTGACTACTGCTATTATTTTACCCCTAGTCCTTCTTTTCATTAAATATCCAGTTACTGCAACTGTTCTTCATATATTTTAGCCTCCAGTCCCCTTATCAGCTTTGTTGCTCTTCTCTGCACTCTTTCCAGAGTCTCAACGTCTTTTTTTATATTGTGGTGACCAAAACTGGATGCTATATTCCAAGTGTGGTTTTACCAAGGCATTATAAAATGGTACTAATACTTCATGTGATCTTGATTCTATCTCTCTGTTAATATAGTCTAGGACTCTGTTGTTTTGTCACTGTAGCACACTGCTGGCTCATATTTAAGTGATTGTCCACTATGACTCCCCAAAATTCATGTCTTGAATGTAAGTCCATATCACATGCACTCAAATTGCTTACTAACATTTTAGCAATAATAAGTGTGTGTGATTACAGCTATAAAGGCAGGCAATGAAAGTGATGCAATACAGTTTAGTCATGAAGATTTAATAAAAGCAGTAGCATCAGAAGAAAGCGACAAATATTTGGGAATATTCAGAAGCTTCCAATTTATTACAGAATCAAAGGAAGCCAAGTTTGCTGCAGGCAGTCAATCAAGGAAAGCTCTTGAAACAACAAAGGGGAAGGCTGCATCTAGGAGAGAAATAATTGAAAATAGTTTTTAATTGGGAGATTCAACAAGTCACAAACAATAGCAAATGTCTCTTTTGCAGCATAAAGGCTGACACAATTGACCATTTGATCAGTGGCAGCAGCAAAATTTCACAGACTATAAGCAGCATCATGACTGAGTTGCCAGAATTATTCATTGGAAACTTTGCCATTTGATATGAAAGTAGTAAAAACTCCTGAGACCATCAATGCTTATGGGAAAAGAAACCCATTGCTATACCAATCGTGATTGGAGTCCTTGGAGGAATACCTGAAGAATGTCCCCAACATCTAAAAATATTAAATTCATTAGTCCTGAATATCTTAATTTCACAAAGCAAACACCCTGCTTGGAACTGTCGAGATTCTTAGACACTACCTCATTCTTAGGTCCTTGAGTACTACTCAAATTATTCAGTTTACAACAGCCTTAGACTCTGAATCTAATTATAGAACACCCACATGTAATAAAATAAAATAATTAGAAATCCTTAATGATA
Organism: Oxyrhabdium leporinum; assembly: GCA_032468155.1. Taxonomy (NCBI): domain Eukaryota; kingdom Metazoa; phylum Chordata; class Lepidosauria; order Squamata; family Cyclocoridae; genus Oxyrhabdium; species Oxyrhabdium leporinum. The sequence continues at coordinate 207,584 of JANHFL010006020.1, forward strand.
TGTGTAAGTAGAGATACACAGGTGAGTCTCTGCAGATTTGCATGCATGACTCTCTGCAGCTGCTTTAATTCCTGGTAGAGAGTCTTAAAATAATTCAAGGTGAATTTAGAATTCGTCAGGATTTATAAATCAAATTTGACATAGTCTATGTCTGGATTTCGTCACATCCATATAAGGCAGTGATTTTTCTCTTACAAACAGTGTAAAGATTATATAAGAAAAACAGGACGGGAGTCTTTCAAACTTGGCCTGAATTTTTGAAGAATCAAGAAATGATTTGTCCTACTTTATATACTATATTCCCCAAGACCAGCATAATGGCCTCCCACTTGGAAGGTTGAGAGTTCAATCCTAGGTCACGGAAAATGTTTCTCTCCTAGGGCGCAAAGAAAAAAAAAGATCTGCTGTGAACTCTGTGTAGACGTCAGGAAGGGCATCCGGCCAGTAAATGTTCATCTCCATCCAGTTGCCAGGATTCTACCCTGAATTAAGGGATTACAGGGTCATAAAAAGAAGTTACATACTATATTCCCCCATTTCAAAAGTTACTAGATGTAAGTATTAATGCTCAATTCTCTATATTCATCTTACACAGTCCAATCTTTCCATGGCTGACACTATGTATTATAATGGTCCCCACCAGTTCAAACTAACTTAAAACCAATTTGGAGTTTTGGTTTGAATTGATTTAGACATCAGAATCCAATCAGATGGAGATTTCCCATCAACTTAAGCATTTCCTTTCAATGGGATTTACTTCCTGAACTGAATTGAAGGGTTGAATTCAATATGAACCAATTTGCGCAACCTTGCTGTGACTCGGTAAATATTTTCCTTGATGGAGGGGCAGGAGACCCAAGGCAATTCAATTGGTTATTGTTTCCCAGTAAATAATGTATATTCATCAGCTCCATGTATTTTAACCGAAAAAGAACTAATGAAGCACCAGTAAGTGAAACACCTATTGGAATGTTCCTTATTATCTCCCCCCCCCTTAAAGCTTAATGAGGTGTAATTACAGTTTCTAGTTGTTTTGTCTGGGACATGCATTATTTCAAGAGAGAATAGCGGCAAGTCACAGCATTTCACTCTCTGAATGGCAAACTTGCTTGCAAGTATGTAAATGAGGAAAAGCAGAGAACAGCCTGGAGATATTAACATCTGTGTGAATGAAGCAACCATTTCACAATTCAGTGGACCTTAAACAAAACAGACATTCAAAGCTGTTCAGTACATGAGGCGGATTTTTAAATATGTTCAATTACCGCCTGTCGCCCAGCTGTCACCAGAGCACAGCATCAGAAACACCGGGGAATTTTGCACTGACATTCCTTGCATGTAAAAATGGTGTTCTGCAGGAACTCGCCCTGGCATACTAAAGTTGTTCATTATTCAACACCCCCCCCAACCCCCCAACCCCTTGGCAAATTAGAATTCACAGCCGCCCTTTTATTTATAGTAGGTGGAGGATTGATCGCCGAGGATAGATGGTGGACAATTGGCTGCTTGCCACCCAGTAACATGGCTTTGCTTATATTTGCAACCTGCCCCAGAATTAGGAGTCTCGGAGAAAAGGATATTGAAAGCATAAAATAATCTTGTGCAGTCCGGGCTGTTTCACATTACTGGTTCCTAATGATTTATGCTAAAGTCATTTGCAGGAAATTGCAAGTCTAGAAATTGGATTCTGCATTGTGGTGGGGTTGTTTGGGAATAAATGAACCCAAAATACTTCTGAGGACCTGAAAACAACAGAAAGCATGTCCAATATCCTTAACTTAACTGAGCATCTGGCATAGCCTAGATTTTCCAACAAATATATATTAATAATCATGGTCTTAATTATCTCCTTTAGCTACCCTTTCAATCCATATTTATTTGCTTTGTTTTCTTCAGATTTCTGGACAATTAATCAGAGTACCACCATTAAATAGTATTGTCACATTTATTTATTTTTTACTAACAATGGACAAATGAAGCTTGGCTTAATACCATGCCTCGGAGGACCTATCTGTCTGATATGATGTTTCTTTTAGTACGTAAAGACTCGGATTGCATTAGCTTTTCTAATAAGGGTCACACACTATGGACTACTGAAACACTTTGTCAATGACCACACTCAAATCGTACCACCAAAGGATTGACAAATCTCCATCTCCCCCTGCAAACTTTACAATAGCATACCTGTCAACATCCAGCTCGAGAATCCAAATAAAAGTCCAGGATCGTTCCGTTTCCCAAAATCCTTACTGTTTATTGAATACACAGTATATTAATGTCAAAGCAAAATGAACTCTAAGGTTCCCAGACTTCAGTCCATAGAATAAAACAACACTTTTGCAAGCCAAACTCCCAACTTCTCACATAGTCCATGTAAAAAAGTTCTCAAAGTTATGGGAGCTGACTACTTCAAATTTCACACCTTTTGTGATGTGCTTGAACGGGTTCCAGGCTCCCATGGCCTTCAGCAGAATCATAAAAGTTTCATTTCTTCATCCAACCCATTTAGAAGTTTCATTTCCCCATCTAACCCATTCTAAAGCAACATCTCCGCTCTCTTACTCTAATGATAAGTTGAAATGAAGAGATCTGTGGATGCCAAAGTTTCATCCTTGACAGTACCAAATGTTGCTTGTTAAAGAATATGCTACTTCTAAAGACCTCTGACTTCCATTCTAAGTATTCAAATGACCAGTGAAACTGTATCTTATAGATTTATTGATATATCCTACATCAAATTCAGGATTACTCCCAATCAACTACAGCAAAATAATTAAGGTACTTAATATAGAACTATCTTAACTAAAACATTAAAAAAAGTCTGGCATCCAGATAACTTCCAACATACAGTCCCTTATTAAATCATCTCAGTCTCCTCACCCCATTCCAATGCTTGAAGAAAGAGCCAGGTCTTAAGTACATTGTGGAAAGACAGGAGGATATCTTGATGATAAAGTAAAAGCTGTGGATAACTAAGCCTTCATAAACTTTATCTAATACACCCTTAAAAAACCACCCAGAAACTCCAACTGGTCTAGAAGCTAATGGTACTGGCAGTGGAAATCTTTATCATCTTTTTTTAAATCATTTTAGTTGTCTATGGAGATACTCAGTCATCCAGGTTGTGGTTACTCCAAAGCTGCTTTTTTCAAAAGGCAACTGGAATTTCTTGTTTTTTTTGCTTCTCACTCAAGAAGTTTCTTCAGTTCCAAAGCTAAATGTCTACGGAGATTCTCAATCATTCAGTTCATGGTTGTTCCCAAGGTACTTTTTCCAAAAAGGCAACAGTTCTGAAGAAGCTTCTTGGGTGATAAGCAAAAGACCAAGAAAGTCCAGTTGCCTTTTTTTGGGGAAAAAACACCTTTGGGACAGTCTTAACTCTAGTTAAATCACCTCTCAGTTAACAGTGGAGAGTATAGATGGAGATGCTTTCACCATCTTGGAGAAGAAGCTTCTTGGACGAGAAGTGAAACATCTTCAAGTAAAAACAAAGTCCAGTTGCCTTTTGAAAAAGTACATTTGGGATATCCTTTTAGTGTTCTCTCTCACTCACTTTTTAAAGCCACCCAGAGTCATTGGTAGCATAAAAATTAAATAAATAAATCCAGACAGGCAGACACCTTCCACAATTCCTTGCTCAGCAGTAAATGTCGGTATAATGCAATAGGTTGTAATCAGATAATAACTTCGGAAATACCTTTTCATTTGTAATGCAGAGGAATGTTAGGCCAGCTTTTCAGATGTCATATATTGCTATAATGTATATGATTATTCACACAGAATCAAGTCCAGGAGGCAATGCTTACTAATTTCCATCTAGTATCATTTAGGGGAAAAAAAAATCAATAAACCCATACCAATGCTTAGAACACCAGGAGGCCTCAGAATTTATGTGGGGATGTCATTATTTGACCGCTGAGTAGAATAGTTTAATAATTATATTTAATAGAGTTTTATATGATGGTTTTACTTTATATGAGACTGTAAGTATATAAGCCGTATAAGCACACATTGGCTATAGTAAGTTAGGTAAGGAGAGCTACATAAACATAAAAAAAGATGTATGGATTTATAAACTAGAGAATGGAAGTTGCCAATTTTGTTGCTGTTTAAAATGACCCACGTTTTTGATGAGAAAATGTCCATACAGATAGAACTGGAACTCTAGTTGGCTAAACTTTGAAAGAAACAGCTTCTGCAATAATCTGGAGAATCAACAAATAGACCTCATTGCTCAGGTACACTTTTTAATCTAAAGGTGTTGGATTTCAGCAGCTGTCTAAGAATTGAAGGCAGTGTCACTAAAGCATCTACTTATTAAATGATTGATTCTAGCTTGGTGCTGTCCAGCTTCAGAATAATTCTGAGTAAAATAAATAAGAAATACAATAAGGGGAATAATAAAAAAAAGCAATTTGGACAGTATCTGTCAAGCTACAGGAGAATCAGTTCAAATGGTTATAAAGATTAATTGTAAGCTTAAGCTCTTTACAAGAAGCTGAACTACTAACAGCCAAGGGAAATTAGCAGGAGATAAGAGTAGAAGGAATTCTAGGCTGGACTTAGATTTCCTGTGGGTACACGGGGGCTCATAACTGATGATGGGTTGGACCCCTTCTTCAGGCTCAGCCTGGTCTTCTACCTTATCAACCATATGCAACAGAGTTCAAACACCTCCAAGACAGTGGTCAACCACCCTACTCAAGGCCTGGGGGATGTATCTGATCACTAAGGATTTCTAGAAGATAGACAAACAAAAACTTCATTTCAGTCCTTGACCACATTACATTTATTTCTCCCAAAGGTGTGTTTTTTTTGTTTTTTTTGTTTTCCCCAAGAGTCAACTGGACTTTCTGGTTGCTTTCTTTCAAGTTGTTTTGCTTCTCATCCAAGAAGCTTGGATGAGGGGAAACCTATGGCCTAAATCACTAAGAATCTCCACAAACATTGCATTTATTTGAATATAAAAATACATTCAAATAAAACAAACAACTTAAAGCTATCCCTTAACAACAAGAACTTTTTACAACCATTTATGGAAGCTTGGGCAGGGCGTTGGACTAGATGACCTACAAGGTCCCTTCCAACTCTGTTAATCTGTTAAAGCAGCTTAGACATAATGCAGCATTATTATTATTATTATTGCTACTTCTACAGAAATACATTTATCTTATTGCTTAATAAATAATGCAAATAAAAATTATCAGAATGCCCTAGAAATTTAAATAAAAAGAGGGGAATTAATTGGTGGTGAATATCCTTGAAGAATTGGTAATAGAGAAGGACATTTCTGGAACGGAACATTGATGGAGCTGTTTGAATCTCAGGGATGTCCTCAGAGTTCCAGCATTGCAATTTGATGATAAATTTTGAATGCTGCTTGAATTTATTTATTTTTTAAAAGTGTTGTTGTTGTTGATGATGATAATATACAAATGAGCAAGGATACACTTTAAAAAAAAGAACCTCCCCCTATGCCTGAAGAGAAAGGTTGATCAATGTGTGCTACCTGCTCTAACATTTGCTGCTGAAACATGGACCCTAACCTCATAATCAATATGAAAGCTATGAGTAGTGCAAAGAGCCATGGAAAGATATATGTTCAGCATCACTAGACAAGATAGAAAGATGTGAATATGGATTAGAAGACAAACAAATGTATACAATGTCAACAAGAGAGTAAAAGAATTAAAATATTAGAATGTGCAGAAATGAATAAATTAACACTTGCAACTAAAGAGAAGAAATAAATTGAACATTATATGATACGGGAATTATTTTACCAATGGTTAGAAAATAAATATGAGGACTAGAGATAAATGAAAATAGTGAAGTTATATAGGTGATTTGAACTAAAATGTTTCGATGTTTGATAAAATGAATGATATATGATATAATTTAGTAAATAGTAATATAAGAATAGAATTGTATTTTTAATTATCTTTGCAAATATTTGTACCCAGGCGACACACCGTGTAATGGAAGATTTGTATTAAAATAAAATAAAAATTTATTGGGAAAAAAAAAACCAAGGCTAGGGGAGGTAGCGTGTTTTGACATTTACACAGAGAGTCCTGGACTTAGAACAGTTCATTTTGTGAACGTTTAAAGTTACGATGGCACTGAAAACAGTGACTTATGACCGTATTTCACAGTTATGGCTTTTGTAGTAGCCCCTTGATCATGTGATCAAAATTCAGATGCTTGGCAACTGGTTCGTGCTTATGACCGTAGCTATGTCCCAAGGTCATGTGATCCCCTTTTACGACCTTCTGACTAGCGAAGGCAATGGGAAAGCCAGATTCACTTAACAAGCGGGTTACTAACTTATCAAATGCAGTGATTCACTTAATCGCTGTGGCAAGAAAGGTCGTAAAATGGGGCAAAGCTCACTTAACAAATGTTTCACTTAACATAAATTGTAGTCGTAAGCCGAGGACTACCTATAATGTATCCTTCTGCTTTACTACGCTTGGTATAGCTAGAGAGAGAGAGAGAGTGGGTCCATTTTCCAGTTCTCCAAACGCACCATTTAGTGCTGTTTGAAAGGTTTACTAAAGCCATACTTCAAACTCAGCCTCTCCCCCAAAAATTCAGCAGGCAACAGGGCATACTAGATAAAACTGAGGTGCACCCCTCTTTCAAAATCCAACCTTCCCAAAAGTCAGGTCCCCGCTTTATTTGAATTTTATTTGATCATCTCTTTGACGATATGATTGAAATGCCACAAAAAACAAGATCTGTGAACAACTAACTGCCCAGTGTTGACACTCGTAGTCTCCCTTTGGAAGCTACACTGAAATACTCAATACTTACATGACCTGTGGTGTTGGAGATCTGCTGTTCAATCGATTGTACAATTTGCTTAAAAGTTGGCCTCTTCACAGGATCGGAATCCCAGCAGCTCTTCATGATGTTAAAGCTACGGATACAGTTAGAATGAAGCAAATGAAAAACATCAATTGTAATTCTGAGAACCATTTTTAGAAACTTTTAGAAAATTCATAGGCTTGCAGTTTGGTTCATTTTTTTCCAAACAGACCATTAGTTTAATCCCCCAAAGCGTGAAAATGCTTTCTCAAAACAATTCTGAAAAATGCAATGTGTGTGTAAGGTCCCAGCCTCCCATTTGTCATACAGCAGTAGATAAAGGATAATCATTGTGCTTTTATATTATACGCCTTGTAAACTGAAAGTATTCTGCTATGGAGCTTGCTGGAATTGTATATGCATTTTTCTATTCTCAGTGTGAATGAATGCTGCTAACAGTCTGCAAGGGTTCATATCTCCTTGAAGCAAACTGCGAGGAACTCTAGAAGAGTTGAACTTATTTTATTAAGTGCTCTTATTTTATTTAGAGATTCCATTTTTTTCCTGGAATGCTCACATGATCATCCAATGTTGCAGCCATGTGGGCATTCCAGAAAGTGCTGCCAAAGGAGAGAAAAAATTAAACCGATAAGCTTATTAGTTTTATCTACATGCTAAAATACACATTTGTACATATACACACATACTCTACTGGAAATAGATCCAACAATGATGTTTTATTTACTCTTGAATTAACAGAAAAACAGAGTTGGAAGGGACCTTGGATATCTTCTAGTCCAAACCCCTGCTCAGGCAGGAAAATTCATTTTTGCTGATTTTTAGGAGAGTAGCTATTGACACAGAGCAAAAAACCCAGTCCTATTCAATGCAAAAAGGCATTTTGTCATTAAGCTATAAGAAGACAATGTCTTATAACTGGAAAACCAACGATCACGATCAATTACTAAATTGAGGAATTGGCTATACACAATCGAAAGCCAGTGGCATCAGACCCTAGTGAACTGATCTAACTTTAGGACATAAAATCTGGTTTAACTGTGATGATGATGGTTATCGTGATCCAGATCGCATAAGATTTGCAAAAGGAATCAAATAACCACCATGTACCTTCTGTGCATATGAGGTCACACCCCAATGGGTTAATTTCAAAAGATGTGCAAGTATTGGACAATGCATGCAAGTGTGAATAAATGTGGGATATTGACTGAGCAGGACCTATGGTCACAAGGGAACGAAAAGAAAAGTGCCATAGCTAATTGTAACTCAGTTTCTTTTTCCCAGTATCATTATTCAAACCGAATTCTACAAATCTGGCAAATATATGAAAATGCGAGAAGAGATCTATGATTTAGTTTACTACTGAAACTTTTCAGAAAAAAACCCATTTTAAAATAAAACCAGTATTTCCATCAAAATTGGATAATCGGCGTTTTTAAATTTTAAATAAATTCAGACTCACATTTCTGGAGGTGCATATTCTGGACTAAACATTCTATATCCTTCCTTGATGTTTTTGTAGAACTTGGAATCCACAGGCATTCCGGGATAGGGGCTGCTTCCTATTCAAGAAGATTCTAACTATTAGTATATCATTTTAGTTACATCGTTATATTTGTATTTATTAACCACCCGCTCCAGTGGACTCTATTTTAAATGGATTTCTATTTCAAAAATGAGAGTGGGAAAACAAATGCAGGTAGTCCTTGAGTTACAACCACAATTGAGCCCAAAATTTCTGTTGCTAAGTGAGACACTCGTTAAGTGAGTTTTGCCCATTTTACCTTTCTTGCCACATTTGTTAAGTGAACCACTGCAACTGTTACAAAGTTAGTAACACAGTTTGTTAAGTGAATCTGGCTCCCCCATTGACTTTGCTTGTCAGGAGGTCGCAAAAGGGGATCACGTGACCCTGAGACACTGCCACCATCATAAATACGAGTCAGTCGCTTAGTGTCTCAATTTTGATCACATGACCATGGGGATACTGCAACAATCGTATGTGTGAAAGCTGGTCATAAGTCGCTTTTTTTTCCAGTGGTGTTGTAACTTAGCATGGTCACTAAGCTAACTGTTGTAAATCAAGGACTATCTGTATACGGATTGAGAAGGGTTGCCATTTGTTTCTTTCCCCTTGATCTTCTTGGAGGGTTAAACAGCTGGAATTTTCTTATCAACAGAACAAAAAAATATATGTGTATATGTGTATACAGGAAGTCTTCAACTTACAACCACAATGGAGCCAAAAAAATTCTGTTGTTAAGTGAGACATTTGTTAAGTGAGTTTTTCCTCATTCTATGGCCTCAGTTGTTAAGTGAATCACTGCATTGATAAGTTAAGTAACCTGATTGTCAAGGGAATCTCTCTTCCCCGCTGACTTTGCTTGTTAGCAGGGCGCAAAAGGTGATCACATGACTCTGGGACACTGAAGCCATTAGCAACAGTTGTAAGTGTGAAAAACATAGTTGTAACTATGAATGATCATTAAATGAACTGTTATAAGTCGAGGACTATCTGTTCTGACCCAGCTCCCAAACACGACAAACCCTCTGTAGTTAAATAAATGTTTCCTTTATTAAGAACGCCAGCAGCCCCGGGAAAAAGTCTCTCTCTCACACACACAGCAGGCTAACAAGTCTGTCCAGCAGGGAGATGAATAGTTGTCTGCCACGCCTATTCATCTCCACCCCCTGCCTTTTATCCCCAGAGCTAGGGTGGGGCTTCTCTAGCAGCAATGGCTCTTCCATCCCAAGGATAGGCCTATAGATTTCCACTGCTCTCCTCTCCTCTGCCTTCTGTGCATCGACACATCAGGCACTGGACCCAGCTGTTCCTCTTCTTCCTCATCAGCCACCTCCAGACCTGGGGGCTGTTGACTCTCCATCTGAGGGCTGACCAACGGCCCAGGCTCCACCTCCATCTCTATCTCTGACAGTTCCATTCCCTCTTCCCGCTCTGAGCTCTAAGATTGCCTTGATGCCGGCCCTGACTCCCACACCGCCGCCTCATCTGATTTGGCTCATGGAGGGGCCGGCGGCTAACAGACCACAACACTACCTGTATAAAAAACATATGTGATCACCAGGTGTATCTTACCTAAAGAAAAGAGTTCCCAAAGCAGAATTCCATAAGACCAAACATCACTCTCAAAGGTGTACACACATTCAAAAATACTCTCAGGGGCCATCCACTTCACAGGAAGCCGTGCCTGGGTAGACAAAGGAAGAACATGTTACAAAAAATAATAATTGATAAAAGATTTTATCCTATGCAAGGTGAAAATCAACAGTTATTTGATAGAGCCTTCAATGGATTAAACATTTAATCGAATGCCTCAGTTAGCTTTCAGTACATTAATTGTTAATTAATCTTGTTATGAATTTGCACGTAATCAAATATATCATAAAAACAGTCCGTCGTTGCTGGAAGGAACACTACAAAAATACTAAAGATTAAACTTTTTTTTTTTGTTCCCCTTCAACAATTAAAGAGAGTGCCCCTCAGAACTTGTACTTGTTTTCCTCTGGGGAAGAGTATCAGCAATGAGTAGAGCAGATTGAAACCATCTGTTGCCATACAAGAAATGGAAATTATTGTCTCTCTTTTACTCTCTCTTTCAGAATGAGTACATATGATCCTGGACAGAAGGGTCAGTAAATTGGTAAATTAAGTATAGTGTCGAAACTGTATAAATACTCTTAAACATGCTGTTAACTTCAAGCCCAGTGGATTAAAATTTAGCTTCTTGGCTTGTCAGCTGAAGCTTTTATTGGTGAATAATAAAAGTTATTTAATAATTACGCAATAAATTGATTCCTATCAGAGAGGAAAGTACAATAGAAATCGGCACTGATTGTCCACATATTAAACAATCCCAGCAAGATACTGAAAGAAATGTTACTTCAACGGTTTTATGAAACTTCAACCTATTAGAAGTGACTAACAATCTGCTTTTCGTGAATGAGTGAATGAATGAATGATTTCCTTTCCTGGCTGCTCTCGTAAATAATTTTCTTTGAGATGGACAATGTGATACCATCTCATCTGACCCGGATTCAATTTAATTGCAGTTGTATCTGAGCTCCAATTCCCAACTGTGTGGCCTTGTATACATTGGATTTAATTTGCCACAATTTTCCACTTAAACTAACCAAAGATTTTGAGGAGAACAATTTTCCTGTGTCCTAAGGTTATTGATTTCATGAATCCCATTTATTCTGTATTTTTGTTAATTTAAAATTCATGTCTTCATCCATTTGCATCCTTTCAAGTCAAAATCATGTAAATTCAGCTTTTAAAGGAACCAGTTTTAAGTAACTCAGCAAAAGTTGGATCTTGGACAGAAATTCCTTGGACTACATTTAAAAAAACCCTCTGGAATTTGGATTTGTCCAATATAGACCCATGGGTTTATGTTTTTAATCGCTACTACACAATTCATATTCTTTGTTACAATTTCTGAAGCAAAATATTATTATTATTATTGTTGGCTTTGTGACTGAAGTTAACACTTAAACCAGACTCATTATACATTTCATCCAATGATAATCACTGCATGGTACAAGAGTCATACATTTATTTTGAAGTTTAGGAAAGTAATCTGCATTACTATTTCAATGAATTGTATGACGTAAAACCTCTAAATTAGAGTGGTAAATTCTATATGAAGAATGAATGGAATCATTATTACTAAAAGCCAAATGAAATGCTGACTCCTGTCACTTTAGGAAAGATCAGTATTTCCTTAACATGTGCTTTAGGTTAGCTGAGATACAGTAAAGGAACATCTTCTACCTTCTTGGGTCCAATTACAAATACCCATTTTTCTAACTCATTTTGATCACAGAACAGGCAACTCAAATTAGCAAAAGCTCTTAATCTAGGCATATGGAATGCAATTTACCTGTTGCCCACCTGCAAACTGTTATCCTGCAATTTAGAACAACTAACTTGTGTATAATTAGCCAGAAGCTGGAAATGATATCTGATCTCACAATCCATTTGATCAAGCACACACAGTCCCTATTAAGGGGCTTCCAGACCGGAGTTTGATTGCTTGTGAAATAATATTTGTTAGCTCCGTAAAATGCCTACATCCCATTTCAAATATAACAGGAAAAGCAGTCACAGTAAAACATCTGCGCTAAAAGGAAGAAACACAGGCTTTTGTGTTCCAGCCTCAGATAAACTAAATCTTTATTATCACAGAAAACTACTTCAACTGCATCACCAATACACAGGAAGAGAATACAAGTTTAGAGTAAAAACTAGAATAATAATTTTATTGTCACTTTGAACGTACACTAATCGGCATACATTAAAATGAAATTTTGTTCCATACAGCTCTCAAAGGGTCATCATCCCCAATATAGACTACATAACCATGATAGAATAAATACAAAATTATGCAACTACCCACATATATGACACAGCGAACCAACATAGTCTAGTTTGGATGTATACATGTACATGAATCTTGCGAGTTTACCAGATGGATGGCATAGGGAACAAAGCTGTTACAGAATCTGGTAGTCCTGTTAGAAATACTTTGAAACTTCCTCTCAGAGGGGAGTAACCGAAACAGACTGTGGGTGTGTGGGGTCTCTAACAATGGTTTGAGCTCTAAGCATCTAGTGCTTGTGAGCAGTATCCTGAATAATGGGAAGCGAGCTCCCTATAATCTTCTCGGTTGTCCTTACTACTCTCTGAATGGACTTTCTATCTGAGGCACTGCTGGCACCAGTGGTTTGGTTAAAAAGTTCAAAGAAGAGATTAAGATGTTCATATCAGGGAAACCATTTGAGACGAAGCTTCTATCAGACAAACCATTTGCAGTGAGCTAATGAAAGGCAGGAGAAATCATACCTTTTGTTTGGAAAACCAGCCAAATCTGGGAGTTCCCTCTCCAAACTTTTTATCTTTAGAGAGAAGAATAACTTACTACAGAGCTAGTTGCTGTGATTTATGATCCATAAACTAGAATTTGATGCTACTACTGAGAGAGACATAGGTTGGATCAAACATACTTACATTTCCTTTGACCACATAATTTGAGTCATTCCTGATGTCTCTTGCAAGGCCGAAGTCACAGATTTTTGTTATTCGTCCATGAGTAAGTAATATATTCCTTGCTGCCAGGTCTCTGTGAATGCACTGAAGGAATACATTTGCAGAACGCATATGTAAGGCAAGTAAACCAAAATAATCATCAGCACTGCAAATTACTATATACAGAATATGATGAGAGTTTCAATAATTCATAGCAGAACTCAGGTTTTTGAAGATAAGAGTATAAGAATGTAAGAAAATGCAAAGCAGCTACAAGATGATCCTATATTAACACAAAAAAAATATGTGTTTCAACCTTGTACAAATTTCCGTTCATATCATTAAGATTGCAATTGGTTATTTCCTGATAGGTCAAAACATGCTTCAGAAGAATGTTCTGTAGAAACCAATGGCATATGCTTCTATGTAAACTTCAGATAGGAATGCGTTTGTTCACTATTTCTAAATTAAAGTACAATCTTATGGCTTCCGGGACAGAATCTGTGGGCCACAATATTGGTGGTTTCTTCCTTCTGAATCTGGAGAGAAGATTCTGATGTTGGAAGAGTTACATCTGATTTCCCCCTTCTTTGTACACCAGCCCACAAGGTTGCATCTTGTTTAGATTTGGGCATTCTTATTTCAGAAACCGACAAGAGAGTTATTGCAGATATTGGAGGAGGAGGAGGAATAGAAGAAGTCCTTCGCCAGGCCCCAATCCAAAAGACTACTGATATTGACAATTGTTGCTTATTTATTTCAAGTAACAGGAGGGTTCTTAAAGCAAAACATTGG
>JANHFL010006021.1:3987-22507 GCA_032468155.1 Oxyrhabdium leporinum
GTTGTTATATATATCTTTATACAATACTGTTAAAGTGAAGATTAGAGGTTAAGATTAGATTTTGAAAAAGGATGTTATTAGGTATGTCTAAAAAATGATATTACTACTGAATAAATGACGAACACTTGAGTTTTGATCACATGATTGCATACATGTTGCGCTGGACATAAAATGCAACAACTGGCCAGAAGTCACGTTTTTCAGTGCCGACCTAAGTTTGAATGGTTGTTAAACCAATGGTCCTAACTCAAGGACTACCTGTATTTTGATCTCACTTACTAGAACAATCAATAAAGCATGCTAAAACTAAATGCATGAAGACGAATCTGTATAGATAGAAAGATTATTTAATTCAGACCAGTTATTTTGGTTTTGCATCCTGCCTACTGCTTTGGAAAGAGGCCATTCATACATCTTATAAATAGGTAAAATTCAGTAACAAGATAGGCAACACGTAATTCAAATATACTATATACTCAATTGTATTTTTCTAGAGTTCTGCATTTTTAAAAAAAAGGGCTTTCTGCCTTCTCACACCCGGCATAAATCGGCCTGCCTCTTTTCAGTTTAGCGTGTGCCTAAATTCCCTTTCGCATGGTTATTTTATGGCTCAGTGTCTTGCATGAACACAATAATCTAAATTGCTTAAACCTGCCCACCTGTGTTGGTACTGTTCCTGCAGGAGTCAAGAGGCCATTATGAGTAACAAGCCAGTCTTCCATGGATTTCTCCATCCTCTTTTGAAACGCGGCAGATTGGCAGCACTGCGGCAGTATAGCAATAGCAATAGTGCTTAGACTTATATCCCACTTCACAGTGCTTTACAGCCCTCTCTTAAGCAGTTTATAGAGTCAGCATCTTCCCCCAACAATCTGGGTCCTCATTTTACCCTATTTGGAAGGATGGAAGGTTGAGTCAACTTTGAGCCTGGTGAGATTCGAACTGCCAAATTGCAGGCAGCCGGCAGTCGGCAGAAGTAGCCTGCAGTACTGCACTCTAACCACTGAGCCACCGCAGCTCATACGGTTACCAGTTGACTTTAAATGCATTAATGAACACGCAGGACAAGGTAAAAGAGCAGAAGTTCATGCAAGTTCTCAAGAGATATACCTTCGCAGGCGGCACCAGTTTGGTCCAGGGAAAAGCCCCGCTGACATTCACATGCGAAGCTTCCAGGAGTATTTTGACAAACTCCCTTTGATCCGCAAAGATTGATGTCAGTGGCACATTCATTGTTATCTACAAGAAATACATACGGATGTTAGACCATCTCTCCTTTTCTGTGCGTGTCTGTTCATTTTGAGGAAGGCTACAGGAGAGTTTCTACAATGAAGGTGAGAGGAGGAGGGACAGGTTGGTCTAGTGGTTAAAGCACCAGGCTAGAAAGCGGGAGTCCATACGTTCTGGTCCTGCCTTAGGCATGAAAGCCGGCTGGGGGATTTTGAGCCAATCACCAGGAGACAGTGAGTTCTAGTCCCATTTTAGGCATAAAAGCCAACTGGGTGACCTTCTCTCTCAGCCAAACTCATTGCACAGGGTGGTTGTTCTGGGGAAAATAGGACAACGAAGGTGTCTTGATATTTCTTGTCACTCACCAATACACGCTGAATGATGTTGAGTAAAGCCAGGAGGACATTTACAAGTAAAGCCTCCGATAGTGTTGACACAAAGAAATTGGCAGTTGTGTTGCTTGGTTGCACATTCATCAAGATCTGAAAGGACAGCAAATACATTTGTTCAGGTTTTGCTCCTGATAAAGACAACATGATAATCTACTGCAACTATCTGTACAATTTCAGCATGCATTATATCAAATAAAATTACAGAACAATACAGAATAATATAGAAGAACTATAACACCAGCAATGGACAATTCTGAATAGGATTCATACCTCGCATGACGTCTGCTGGGACTTACTATATCTAACCTTCAATGGTTAGATGGCCTAGATCAGAGGACTAGTGATGCTGGAAGGGGAATTCTGGGAGTTGAAGTCCACAAGTCTTAACCCTAACCCTAAGTGGATTTGCCCCCCCAATGGGATTTTCCCATGTATTTTACCAGGAAATGTAGATAGGGCAGATTGGAAAAGTCAGCACCCTCCTAAGCATACTGATGGGCTAGGAATCCATTGGTGACGTCCATTTTGCTCTCCGAATTCGTGGAGACCTAACCCTAACCCTAAGTGAGTTTGTCCCCCAATGGGATTTTCCCATGCATTTTACCAGGAATTGTAGATAGGTTGGGTTCAAAAAGTCAGCACCCTCCTAAGCATAAAGATGCGCTGGGAATCTGTTGGAGACATCCATTCTGCTCTCCTAATTCCTGGAGTCCTAACCCTAGATAGAGTGGGCCTAAGATACCATTGTGGACTTTCTGTGAATTTGATGAGATGGATACACGTGATCACACAAAGAATATCAGAAGAGACTAATTGAGTTGGAACAGTTCTTGGAGGTCTTCCAGTCCAACTCCCCGCTCAAGCAGGAGACCCTATACCATTTCAGACAAATGGATGTCCAATCTCTTCTTTTTAAAACCTCTCGTGTTGGAGTACCCACGTCTTCTGAAGGCAAGCTGCTCCACTAAATCATTGCTCTCATTGTTAGGAAATGTCTCCCAAGTTCTAGGTCGAATCTCTCTTCAATAAGCTTCCATTGTATAATATTTTCTTCCTTTTTTTCCAATCTTTTTTTTTTTTTTTTGCATCTTATACTATTTGCTTACTTTTCCATCTGGGCCTCAAGGAAAACGAGTGGATGAGGGTTATAAATATAAATATAAATCTTTTTTTTTTTTTTTTTTTACCTTTGCAGCTTCTGCCATCTTCCTGCAAGATGTATCCTTTCGGACAAGAGCATTGATAGCTCCCCTCTGTATTTTTGCAAATAAAATTGCAAGGCTTTGGAGACAGGTTGCACTCATTCAGATCTGAAGTCAAAGAAGAAACCAACAGTGTTTGCCGAGATGAATTTTAAAAAAGGAGGAATCAATAATAATGGGCAATCCTTTGTAATCCTTGACGAATGACCATAATTTGGGACCAGGCTTTCCACTGCTAAGCATGGCGGTTGTGAAATGAGTTGCCTCCAATTTTAGTCTTTTTTTTTTTTGGCCAGGGTTGTTAAATGTATCAGGCAGTTGTTAAGTGAATCTGGCTTGCATCATTGATTTTACAGGGATGACCACAACTGAGCCCAGACTTTGTTGCTAAGTGAGACATTTGTTAAGTGAGTTTTGTCTCATTTTACGCCTTTTCTTCCTACAGTTGTTAAGTTAATAACATAGTTGTTAAGTGAATCTGGTTTCCCCCATTGACTTTGCTTGTCAGAAGGTTGCAAAAAGGGGATCACATGACCCCCTGGGAAACATTGCAACCATCATAAATATGAGTCAGTTGCCAAGCCTTCGAATGCAAATGACGTGACCATGGGGATGCTGCAATGGTCATAAGTGTGAAAAATGGTCCTAGGTCACTTTTTTCAGTGCCGTTGTAACTTTGAACGGTCACTAAATGAACAAGGACTACCTGTATTTGTCAGAAGCAGGCTGACAAATTCTCAAATTCTTTTTTAAAAAAATATCTATTGTTTCATCATAAAAAAAAATAAAATACAAAACAGAAAAACAAACGAAACGAAACGAAATGAAAGCATCCATCCAACCCTAAGAACAAATGTCTCAAATTCAAATGGTCACTAAGTCAAAGGTCATAAGTCAAGGGATACTATTGGTCTTTTTTATTATTATTTTTATTTAAAGAAATCCACTAGGGTTGACCAAATAAAGCAGCAAATTTACAACCGGGTGATGGATTCATTAAAATGGATTTCTTTTTTTAAAAAAATAGAGGTTTAAAAATTCCTATGAGGAAGGCTTCAAAATAAGTGACCAGATTCAGGCATTGGAGATGGTTGCCTACATTAAATAAAGAAACAAATGAATTCATCTGGCATCAAAGTCCATTATAGAGAGCTTCCCCAATGACTGACTGAAGAATTCTCTCTGGCTTTGCATAAAGAGTGCCCAATTCCTGCATTCCGACAGAAGGGATTGGTGAAGCCAAGTCAGCAACCGACAACGTACCTATACAAAGTGTGCCCATTATATCGGTGGTGTAGCCTTCCTTGCAGATGCAGTGGTACGTTCCTCTCTCATTGACGCACTCTCCATTCCGACAAACGTCATGAATCACCTTGCACTCATCAATATCTGTGATTCAAGAAATAGGACTGTAAAGAAAGCAAAACTGAAGGGATAATTTAAAAAACCCTCCAAAACACTGCCTCTAGCATCTGTCTTGTTTGGATACTTTCATAGGGGAAAAGAAACACTACTGCTGGCCAATGAAAAGAGATCATCTTCCATTTTGGAATCTTATTCAAAATGCTGAAGAATTTAGAAAGGGTGGTTACATTTTCTTCATACAAGGCTAGGCTCATTTTCTGTCTCAATTACCGTGTTTCCCCAAAAATAAGACCCAATTGCGAAATTAGCCCCAGAATGATTTTTCAGGATGCTCATAACATAAGCCCTACCCCAAAAATAAGCCCCAGTTAAGATCGTCAACCATATTTTCCAGAAAATAAGACCTAACCAGAAAATAAGCATTAATCCATGTTTTGAAGTAGAAATTAATATAAGACCTGGTCTTATTTTCGGGGAAACACAAGTACTAAGGCTTTCAAGATAAGCCCAACCATCTCTACTGGATTCTGGGTGAGCATCCTTCCCTAACTAATGTTGGAAGTCAAACTCCAAGTTGGCGCTGAACAGAAGCAGAGAGGTAACCAATGACAAGAATGAAAGTGTGGATCTCAAAGTGCTTGTTAGACTTTGCAAACCCCTTCCCCACTGGATCCCTCAAACTAAAAACACAAGATCTGTTACGCTGCAATTTTGAATATAGCGACATCCCTTGCTAACTATCCCAATAATAAAGACACAAATTTTATTATTAAAAATTGGTATTTGGGGAAGGTTAAGTTTGCAAACAATCCTTGCTCTAGAACCTGCTGGGTTTTTTTTAACCCCACCTTCTCCAGTAGTGGTCAGTCCACGGCCATGTGGACAAAGCTTCTTAAATGCAATGGTGCCAAGGAACGGGCAGATCTCGCAATTGGGTCCCCATCCTCGCCCGCCATCGCAGCAGCACTCAGATTTGGTCACCGGATTCCTGTTGCTCGATCCGATCTGGCACATGCTATGTAAGATTTCGGTGAAGCAGTAGCCTTCTCTGATGTCTGCAAAAGCAAAAGGAGGCCAGTTGGAAAATGCTGGGAGGAAGACGCCTAGCAAACGGAGGGCTGGACAGGGATTTGGAAGCAGGAGTATAAAAGGAAGAGCATACTTAGCCGTATTTAGGAATTGGAGCAGGAGAAATAAGGAAGTCGGGCAGCAGTAAGAAAGAAGGCATGACGTCTGAAGAAAGAAAAGAGAAGAAAGGACACCAAGTGAGGGGGAAAAAATAGGGAACTCTGCCCTGGTGATCAAATCTTGAGAAAGAAAAGATGGAGGTGTGATCAAGAGTTTAGAATATCCTAAAGGATTGTTTCGTAAGAACAGAACAATTCAGAGCTGATTCATATACAAAGGGGGAGAAAAGCATTGATTGGGTAGGACTGCTTCAAATGAACCTTCCCCCTAAATCCAGTTTATAGCTCCATTTCTATTTATTGACTTATGAAATTTATTAATTTATGAAATTTATTTGCTGCCCAGCTCGTCTCTAACGGTTCTTGGTGGCATTTCTAGCCGGAGATCTTATGTGTGTTGTGTAGGAAGGAAGGTTGCTGTGTATGTGTAGTTGTGTGTAGGTGAAAAGACCCTGATGACTCCATGAACCATCAGACCTGTGGAGATGCTGTTTCCACACCGTAGCACACCAACAAATTTCAAACCCAAGGCTATCAGTTTGTAGAGGCGGTCCTTGACATATGACCACAATGCGGCCCAAAATTTCTGTTGCTAAGCAAGACAGTTGTTGTGGGTCTTGCCCCATTTTATGACCTTTTTTGCCACAGTTGTTAAGTGAATCACTGCAATTGTTAAGTTAGTGATACAGTTTTAAGTGAATCTGGCTTCCCCATTGATTTTGCTTGTCAGGAGGTCGCAAAAAGGGATCACATGACCCTGGGACTCTGCAACTGGCATAAGTACATGCCAGTTGCCAAGCATCTGAATTTTGATCACGTGACCACGGGGATGCTGCAACGGTCCTAAGTGGGGAAAGCATTCATCGGTCATTTTTTTCAGTGCTATTCTAATTTTGAACGGACACTAAACAAATGGTTGTTAATTCAAGGACTACCTATGTAATTCAGCTGCCATTTTCTAAGAACTGCATTAAATAGTAGTGAGTACACTTGTTTGAACTTGTCCACCATTAATTTTGTGACGCAACATGCTTCATAATGCTTCCACCACTGAAACAGCTCTACTGCGTTGCCCTCCTGTTTTTCCTTCATATCCAATAAAGTCCTACAGTGATGTTAGACCATGGATTTTAATTTAAGTTTCACTTATGTGCTAATTGTTATCACAGTTTGCAAATCGGGGAATATTGCAAACAAGGAATCAATCACTTTTATTCCCCCGTCCTAATTGTGTAGGCTTACCTAGACATTCATTCTGGGCTTCGTTGACAAGGAAACCATCTTCACATTCACATCGGTAGCTTCCCTGCGTATTTATACACCGTCCGTTTTCACACAACCCAGGTTTCACCTGACACTCATTTTCATCTGTTTCAAAGATATATCCAAATGCAGTATTAGCTTACAGAGTCCAACGTTTAGCAGAAGAAGCAAACAAACAACACACAAAAAAACCCCAACCCCATTCATTCCAAAATAATAACTACTTATACCCTTTTAAAAGGCAATAAAAATATATAATTGCTACAAAGGGAAAACAAATGTAACTAAGATCCAACCCTATAGCCTTATTTATATGAATAGGTAGGAGAGATGGGAGTTTTTAAAACTCTTAAATCTTTAAACAAATTCCCACTGGCAATAAAGAGCTCTGGTGGCGCAGCGGTTAGAATGCAGTATTGCAGGCTAACTCTGCCCACGGTCAGCAGTTTAATCCTGACCGGCTCAAGGTTGATTCCGCCTTCCATCCTTCTGAGGTCGGTAAAATGAGAACTCAGATTGCTGGGGGAAATATGCTGACTTTGTAAACCAGTTAGAGAGGGCTGTAATGCACTATGAAGCAGGATGCTATTGCTATGAGATTCATGAGACAGGAGCCCTGATGGCGCAGTGGTTGGAATGCAGTACTGCAGGCTAACTCTGCCAACAGCCAGGGGTTTGATCCTGCCCCGCTGAAGATTGATTCAGCCTTCCATCCTTCTGAGGTCGGTAAAATAACGACTCAGATTGTTGGGGGAAATACACTGACATTTGTAAACTGCCCAGAGAATGCTGTAAAGCAGTATGAAGTGCTATATAAGTCTAAGTGCTATAAATGTGAAAACTGAAATGACAAGATGAGTTTTTCAATGGCCACTCACCTATGCAACCTTCACCATCCGGTCTACGCTGAAATCCTGGACCACATATGCACATATATGTACCAATCAGGTTTTTACACATCATTTGCTTTGAGTCGCAGTCGTGGATTCCTTCCTCACATTCATTCTGATCTGAAAGTATTACAGAATTGGATATTGATGAAAAGAAATGGAAGTTCTCCATATTTTGAGAAGCACAATCATCAAAATATTAATGATTCTCTATAAAACCAGGGAGCTCATTTCTACACTCCTTTGGAAGGTACCATGTAAAAATAATTTTCCGTCACCAAAATTAAGAAGGGGAACGCAAGTGAAATTCAGAAAGACCTGCTGAAGTTTTAATCCCTGATATTTCAATATCCTCTGATAGACGATGAATGAAAACTATTTTTTTTTTAAAGTTAGGAAAGGGAAGGGTAAGATAGATTGCTTTCTTTTTATTTACAGATGTTCCTCATCACAACGTACTTCATGATTAATGAGGTAGGTTTTGCATTCGTTTTCTCTTCTGTTAGTAAGAAGCTGCTTTTTATGGTTCCACAAAATTGGAACCATTAGTCTCTTAAGAGCATTTTTTTCAGTTTCACAGCAAAAGACCCAGCTTCATTAAAGATGAGGCTTTAATTGATACTCTTCTAGTGCATTTAGTCTTAGTTTACGATTGAGAGCTAGTTTGGTTTAGTGGTTAAAGCATTGAACTAGAAACTGGGAGACTGGGAGTTCTAGTCCCGCCTTCGCAACAAACCCAACAGGACAACCTTAGGCCAGTCATTCTCTCTATCTCTGCCACACTATTTCTGGAAAACCTTGTCCAGAAAACGGCAGGAACATGTTGAAGCAGACTCTAGGAATCAAAATCTGGATGTTTGAGTGATAGCCAACATATGATATCTAGGAATCAATAAAAACATAATCGGGAATGTTGCAATTGGATTGTGAATTAGAGCCCGAGATGTGGTTATTATTTGTTTATATTGGCTTGACTTCTTTAGATCTTTTTAGGATGTTATTGTATTGTGTTTAAATGTTGTCAGTTTCTCCTACCACTTCTGAAAGAAAACTTTGCCTGGAAAACTGGAGGAACTTGCCCAGGCAGTCTGAGAATCGAACATGACTGGATGGAAGAAGAAAAAAAAAGAGTCTACAATCAGCTGAATTTTTATACAGTAAGGATTTTACCTTTGCACATTCGCTTGTCTTCTCTGAGCACATAGCCTGCGGGGCATTTGCATTCATATGAGCCATAGGTGTTCACACATCGGAAGGCACAGAGAAGAGGATTCTGAGCGCACTCGTTCACATCTGTACAAATAAACACACCAGGAACAAATGAATCCCATCAAGAAAATAGTATGTGCACCAAGAAATAGATGTAGAGAGTATAGAAATGGGTTCTTTCTAGGAAAAAAAACTATTTTTTTCTGTGCTGGAAGTGTAGAATATAAATAGTAGACTTGAGCCCCAAATATGAATTCTTTTTAACCTTTCCCACTGTTGGGAGGAGGTATAAAAGGTCTTAAGTATTGAGAAATACTATCTGCTTCTAATGCACAGAATGGATTTTAAAAAAACCCTATAAGCTCCTATCAGGAAGACAATGGGACTTTTGAGAAATATAAAATAGAGCAGTGTTTCTCAACCTTGGCAACTTGAAGATGTGTAGACTTCAACTCTCAGGAGAATTCTGGGAGTTGAAGTCCACACATCTTCAAACTGCCAAGGTGGAGAAACACTGAAATAGAAGATTGAAGTTGATGTGCGCCTAATTTCCTAAAAAGTCACACTTACCTTCACACGTCACCATGGGTCCTGGCTCGAAACCTTCTTCACAACTGCATTCAAAACTTCCAATGATGTTCTTACAGGTTCCATTTCCACATGGAGTTCCAACAGCACATTCATCGGTGTCTTAAAGCAATTGGAAACACAGCTGGCGTTACTTCAGAAAATTACAGGTGCGTATTGGAAAAACCCCAGGAAACTGTAGGGAGATGGGCTTGACTTAGCCCTAGAAAGCTTAGGATTTCTAATGATAGCTATCTCTGCTCACCAACACATTCAGACCCTTGAAGCAGGTATCCAAAAGGACATTCGCAACGGAAGGAGCCATCGGTGTTGATACACTGTCCGTTCTTACAGTTGTCTGGATCCCGACACTCGTCCGCATCTTAGTCCCCATGTTAAGCAGGCAGGAAGACAAAAGGGAAAAAACAAACACTCTTGTTTCAAACAGTCCCGATATAATTCATAAACGCAAGATGAGTCATAGTAAAATACCAGCATAACGTATTTTGTACCACTCGGTTGTCCCCTGAAAAATACCAGCATAATTTTATAATTATGCGTAAGTTTATAATTTTTATTCAGGAGCTCTGCAGGGACCTTCTAGGATTTTCTGCTACGACAGAAAATAAGCAGAAAATAGCAGGAATCTTCTCCATTTAATACAGACGAACATCCAAACATCTCCCCTTGAAGAGAATGGGTAGAAACAACAGGGTTAAATCTAAAAGACTAGATTTAAAAACTTCATGCTTTTTCAACGCTGAGAGTGTGTTTATTTCACCAAGCAAGGGAGATACTCCAATTAATCACCAAGAAGCCATTCAAATCACTAAGAACATCAGAGTGATTTTTAAATGTGATAAAAAGAGAACTTGCAAGGAGGAACATCAGAGTACAATAACATTGCAAGCTAAGTTGACTTACCAATGGGCTCGCCCCCTGGGCCTTCCAGAATGCCCACTCCGAATGGGCAAATTTGCTCATAAGCTTCTGTAAATCAAATACAAATATGAAATGCAGAAAATCAGTACTCCAGCTTGTTTGTTTTTTAATATTCTTTTCAATCACCACATTTTTAGGCAGGTTCTGTAATTAATGCAGGACCTTTACTGCCTACTGTACCAATTAGAAATATAAGTATCCGTTTTAACAATCTGAAGAAAATCCAGCCTATGCAAGCTTTGTCTTTCCCAGAAAATAATTCATTTTTGCTTTCATTTAATGCCATGCACTGCAGTAACCGTACAAAAGGTATTATATATACCATCTTTTTCCTCTGGACAAAGTTCACAGGGATCGCCCCATCCTTGTCCATGCATGTTGCAACAGCATTCTTGCTTCGAATGATTTCGGGACTTGGGGACCAAACATTTTCCATCTTCAAATTTAGTGAAGCAGTAGCTCACCCTCAGGTCTAAATAATGAAGAACATGACATCCGTTAAGCATTTGATTAAAAAGAGATTTTCACTGAAAATACGAAGAATGTCTTGCAAATCACAATGGTGCTTTGAAACTCATCAGATTTGGTACTCAACCAAATCTGGATGTGAACATTTTGTCCCAGTACTCATTGTTCGTTTGGCACTGAATGCACAAGCTAGAACTTATCGGTGTTGGCTACCTTGTGACTCGCTACATTATTCTTTGTGGGGAAAGTTTGGTACTCATTATTTTGGAACTCAATGCGCCTCGTGGAACTAATTAACGATGAGTATTGAAGTACTACTCTACTGATGGGTGAAATACACTATATTGAAGTTCTCCGTACATGGAAGGGCTTTTCCTTAGCTTCCTTCTCACTGACCACCCTGCTGAGCCCTGAAAGTTACTTTATGAATGGACAAATTCCACTCATAGCATCCTGAATACCTATAACATCTTCCCTAAAGGCATATACTATGCTCTTACAACCATTACTAAGCACATCTACTTACATTCAAATCATATGTTGCATATGTTGATATATGATTATCAGTTGCTATTGACTGCACTAAGCAGTTATTTATTTAAATTTATTTATTAAATTTCTATGCTGCCCATCTCCCTACAAGGAGGCGGTTTATGTAGCTACTTTGATATATATGAAGTATATAATTGCTTAAATTGTGGGGGGGGGGGGAATGGAATGGTGGGCAAGCATTTTCCTTCACCATTTGTTCTCTTACTTCAAGAAGAATGAAACTATTGGTACCACGTATCTTGAAATAAGAAAGATACAAATGGTTCCATTTATCTTTATATCCTAGTATTAACTTTGTAGGTTGACGGGGAAAATAGAAGTCTTCTTATTGTGAATTTCTGACCTTCAGCATCTTATGGAAGGCATTCTTTTAATGCTCTGAGGTTCTCAACTCCATTTTTAAATTGAAAACTGCAACTTTGGTATTTTAAAGGGTTTATTATATTCTATTAATCACCAACCCAGATCAAGTCTTAGTAAAGGATGGAATTAACCCCAGGATTCCTTATCTACCACATTTAAGTGTACATCTCCAACAAACTCCAAAGAATAACCACGTATCTGCATTTTCAGAAAATGCCCTCACTTAAGACTCTGGGGAGAGATAATTCAATTTAACAATCATAAAATATTTGCCTCGCTATTCTGGTTTTAATAAATGAATCAACTATGTTATTCTGCTTAATTGTCACATTCCAGTGCTATAACCACTAATCCCCAACAGCTGGAAGAGAGCAGAGTTTCCAATTAAATTCTGGTTCCAATTTTGCTACAGTTAACATGCTTGATAGAAGCTTCCAAGCTTAAGTTCTCACTTATTATTTTATACAACATATAGATCATTCGTTTCCTAATGCCCTATAATTTCTGGAGTGGGGGAAGAGTTCCTGACTGATTTCACCCTCTACCACCCCCAACCCCAACCCCTCAAAAAATGCCTGGACAACTAACTGACTAACCAATAACTGAGAATTGGTTTTGAAGAATCAGAGAGAAGACAGTCTCTTTTCTGTATTCTTCTGGATTTCCAATGTGTCATTAATGACGGTTGATGTCATCCTTTTGAGGCAGGTCAGATCAAGATAAAAGCCCAACAGAGACTCCAAGAATGCTCTTTATTTATTAAGGGAAAATAACAGAACCTTGAAAGCCTGTCCAAGTTTCTCTCTGTCCCATTTAAACAAAATCAAAGGCAGGGACATTCTCACTCTTCCTTCTTTCTCTACCGCACTGTGAATTTTTTTGTCTTCAAGTCATCCCTTAACAGCTTGCACATTCCTTCCCCCAAGCCAGCTCTACATTTATTTATTTGACCTAGATTTTGGGGTGGATCACAGCATAAGGCATTTTATGGTCATCAAGCGCACTGAAGCTATGAATATTGCCCAGTTATTGGGCAAGAATGATACAAGTTGGAAAGCCAACTGTGAGGCAGAAATTGGTAGAAATGGATAATTTTGTGGAATCTGAGTAGAAATTTGGGAGAATTTGCCTCCTTGCGAATATAAGGTAGTCGACTTATGACTACAGTGAGCCCAAAATTGTCATTGCTAAGCAAGAGAGTCAAGTGAGTTTTGCGCCATGACCTTTCTCGCCACAGTTGTTAAATGAATAACTGCAGTTGTTAAGTTAATAATACAGTTGTTAAGTGAATCTGGTTTCCCCATGTACTCTGCTTGTCAGAAAGTTGCAAAAGGGTATACTGCAACCGTCATAAATACATGGCATTTGCCAAGCGCCCAAATTTTGATCATACAACCGTGGGGATGCTGCAATGATCATAAGTGTGAAAAATGGTCATAAATCACTTTTTCAGTGCAGTTTTAACTTCCAGTGGTCCCTAAATGAACAGTTGTAAGTTGAGATCCATGTTATCTTGATGATATTTTACCTAGAATGCAAACATATTATTTCTCTTACATCAGCTCCCCTGTACTATTTGTTCCTGGTCTGATAAAATACATTTAGTTTACAATTAGATTAGATCAAATTAAATACTGGAAGGGCTATTTTATTCTTTTTCTCTTCGAGTTGCCCAAACTGTTTGTCACCACAGAATGCTCTTCCATGTCAAATAATTTAAGCATTAGAACAGAGCAAAAACCGCAAATATCTAAATACAGTTGGCAGCATCTCTGGCTGGCAAGAAAATAGCCTGGGTGTAAGCCAATTGCTCATCTGGTTCCCTGGAAAGGGAATCACATGGAGTTATATCTAAAAAAAAGTGTTACCTTAGTCGAAAAGAAAGAAAATATCTAGCAACAATTCACTTATCTCAGCAATCTGCTGTGATTAATATTTGATAAACAGATAATTTCTCAGATGAGGCTACCACGCTTAAATGAAATCTGCTACTATCTAATTGCTTTTTAAAATAGAAATAGTGATTTCTGCGATCAAAGAAAAAGGCTAATATTTTTCTATTCTGTACCACTTAAATACAACAGAACTGAATAAACTTTAAAATAGGCACAATTTTGCCCAAACTTCATTTTCCATATCTTTGAGGTTATGAACAAACTAAAGATTTGTTAGCATTATTGTCTTAATGTATCAATAAGCATCTGTATTCCTGTTTATGAATCTAGAATAAATTATTGTTGCCATTATTTCACAGACAAGGGTTAAAAAAGAAAACCAGTGAATTTTTAATCTATTATCTTTTTAAAAGGTATAGGAACGATAGAGAAAAATTAATCACTAGTTAATAAAGAATAGGGAGAAAAATTAAGAATTTTATAGGCTATGTAAAGAATCGCAGAATGAAGAATTACAGCAGGAGAATTTCAGATGAACTCCTTATCTTCCAATTGCTTTCTGAAAGATAGACTCAATTAACTTTGGAAGATTTGCTGAAAGGCAAAAAAAAATTGCCAAGATAACCGTAATCAATATCCTTAATTATCTAAAAACTGCTATCGTATTTTTCAGAAAACAGTATTTTCAAAATGGTAAGAATGAAAGAAATGAAACAATAACAGCAGTAATACAGAATGATTTAGGATTACTGTTTTTTACTGCAAGTATACAAAAGCCCCACTCAGATTACTGAATTGCTCTCCAATACTTCTAAGCCTATAGATCTGAAAGTTTTAAATTATAAAATAATGACTGACATCCAGATAAAGGGGAAAGGGGATTTCTAAATTAAATTCTCATGGAATTCGTTTAAAGGACTTCCTTTGGAGCTGTTCAAGAGGAAAGAATAAAACCATAAGGAGATCTATCTAATTTACTCAGTTACAAAATTATACCACAAAACATTCTTTTTCTTTTTCCATTCAACCCAAGTAAGCAAGGCCAAACCACAAAGTGGTTTTTGAATTCTGATAAACTCCATCTTTAGCATAATTAATTATATTAACTGTGAGAGGAAGTGAGAAGATTGCCAGAAGGTTGAAGTGGAGTCACCAATCCAAAATCCTGGAAAGAGCCATTGTTTCTTCACTACAAAGGCAAAGAGATTCAGTAGAGTGACCCCCTTAATGATTTCTAGACTTACTTTGTCTACATCTACAGATGTTACACACAGTACTCAATGTACAGTTACTACTCTTAGCAACAAGATGCAGGGTGCAAACCTCTCTGCACTTACACAGAATAAATTCCGCTGGATTGAGCAAAACCATCTTTTGACTAATCATGTTTAGCACTTGTCTGAAAAATAAGGTTGCCAAGACAGCTTATGCTGTCTTCTTGAAATTGTCATCATCCTGCTGAGTTTGTGTTTGGTTTTAATCCTAGTTAGCCACTTAGAGA
Organism: Oxyrhabdium leporinum; assembly: GCA_032468155.1. Taxonomy (NCBI): domain Eukaryota; kingdom Metazoa; phylum Chordata; class Lepidosauria; order Squamata; family Cyclocoridae; genus Oxyrhabdium; species Oxyrhabdium leporinum. The sequence continues at coordinate 19,014 of JANHFL010006021.1, forward strand.
CCATAATAAATTGACTAATAAATTAAAACATGGCAACAACTGATATACCACAAGTGTTTATGGAGACGCATAAGGAGTCTACTGCTGTAATTTACAGTTGACCACATAAATTTAGCATCTACATGAAATAAAGAAAGAATCTTACCCTGACATCTTCGTCCAGAAGAGGACACTATGAAACCTTCAGGGCATAAGCAAGCAAAACTACCTAGAGTATTGCTACACGTGCCCAAGACACAGATATCTCCTCCTTCTTTACATTCATCAATATCTGTAAGGAAAAGTATACTTAGAATTATAAACAGAATAAGGAACAATTTGCAAAACCAGCAACCTGCATTCTCCACAATTCCTGTCCTATCGCCAAAGGACCCTGATTTAAAGCTAGGAAGTGATCCCGTTCGTTTAATGCGTGGCCATTTCTTCATAGTTCAGTCTCACATTTCTGATACCCTGGACAGTGAGGAAATCATGGGAAAGCATGTGAATGTTTCCAATATATGCCTATGGACATTCTCACTCATCTACAGAGGTCATAGCTGTCTCAAAGGGGCTTTTTCAAAAGGCAACTGGACTGTTTTTCGAATTGCTAAAAAAAAATGTGCACGCTAGATCTAAACTATGAACCAAGACTATAGGATTAGATATCAGGAAAGGATCAACACGCTAATTCTTAATGAGCCTCCTTTGGCCAGTTGGTGGGGATTTGGTTGCCCAGAAGGGACCAATGTTGCTTGCTATAAGATTAGAACAAGGGGTGATTTGCTTATTTTTTTAGCCCTACTTTTTTACTCTATGACTTTTGAGTCCCCATTGCGTACCAACACACTTGTCCTCTTCTAAGGCATATCCAGGGGGACAGATGCACCTATAAGTGCCATCCAGATTCTGACATGTACCAGGTGCACATTTACCAGGATCTAATGCACACTCGTTGATATCTGTAAGAAAATAAACATAAAATAATAATGAGTTCTTCTTTCATATGTTTGAACGCTATTCTTTTTGTTAGCCAAGTTTACACAGATTTTTTAAAAAACAAAAACAAGGAGAAAAACTTTAAAAAAAAAAAACGTAGGCTAGGAAAGATTTAACAATATAGGCTTGTAATGCAACTAACAAAAAGTTAGATGTAGTTTGGGGTCTTGAATGGAACATCAATTTTTCCGATACACTGTTGTCTCTATCCCTAAAATTCCAATTTGTTTTGTTACAAATATGAATTTATCAACAAACTAGATGAAATGAAACTTAGGGACGGCATTAAAAAATGGGTGCTTCTCACTAATTTATAGGCCGATGAAAGAGAAACTGTACACGATATGCAATACTGTGTATTTTCTTCCTTTAAAATATTTTTCCTGGAAGAGAAAGATGTTTATGTCTGTCTTAAATTCCAGTTGTGCTATTAAAACATTATAAATAAAGATTCTAATCCGTGAGATGAAAGTTCAAAAAGGATTTTCTTTGTATATTCCCAAATAAGCTCTTTCTAAAAAGAGCTGCACTTTCTGTAAAACATCTACTTCTTCTTCACCCGAACATATCATAACACCTTGCAAAATGCAAATGGACAATTTTGTAGAGCTCCACAATTTTCTGAGGGAGATTGGTTTTGGATGATGATCTGTTTTAGGTATGTTTTGGTTTAGGTTGATCTGTTTTAGGTATGTTTTGACTATTCAAAAGCTTAATGCACACCACAGCCCCCATTTTGTTTCTCACTAAATTTCCAGTAGGAAATTGTGTCACCACTGATTTTTCTATGGCTTGTTGCTGAATTTCATTCACAAAAAAGGGGAAGGTGGTACAATGTCAAACAAGTTTTCCACCTCTGCTTTTAAGGTAAGCATCAACACTTTGAGTAGGACACAATTGCAAATAAGCAACCAAATTACTTTGCTTAGAGGTGGCGTGAAACTGGAGGCTCATGGGCTGGATGCATCACACGCAGGCCACACCCAGCCCGGCTCCACAAAGGTAAAAAGTCACAATACATCACATGGCGTCACGTGAATGCAATTGAGTTTGGCACCAGTGGCTTAGAAGAAAGCGAATGCAATATATCATGCAGTGTTGGACTGGAAGGCCCAGGTTGAAGTCACCACAGATTTCATTGAATAGCAGGCCAGAAACACTTTCTCAACCTAATCTTTTTTTTCTCCTTCCCAATGTTTCCTCACAAGCATAGGGCCCACTTTTTTGAGGGGATCAACTGAGTATAAATCCATTGGTCGTGACAAGAATTGACTGATCAGTTTGTCACCTGAGCCTGACACCATGGGCTGAGACAGGGGGACTGGTCTAAAGTCACCCAGCCGGTTTTCATGCTTAAGGCAGGACTAGAACTCACAGTCTTCTGGTCTCTAACCTGTTGCTTTCACCACTAGACCAAACTGGCTCTCACAAGCTAACCTATTTTCTGATTACTGGGGGGGGGGGGAGGGATGAAGGGAAACCCTTCTCATATACCACTCCGACTGCAAAGGAAAAAGACAGAATATAATTTACTTGTTCCATGTGAATAACAGTAAAAAGGAGTTTTGTTTCTATTTCATGCTTGTGAGTGTTTGGCCATTAAGAAGAACAAAAAGCTCAACTAAGATGGGCATTGACTAGATGTAGTATGGCTGGTCTTACATTTATAAATGTAATAATAATAAGTAAAAGCAATATGCCATTTTATGTATAAATCAGCTCATACTTCTGATTGACAGTTATAATACAGGAAGCTGTTTGCATGTCAATTTCATATATATCAAAACAGGGCAATCCATCCAGTGGTGTGGAGTGTTTACCAGAGCATGCATATCATAAACAGGCTTCCTTCTCAAGAAAACCATAAGTGAAAAACCAGTTAAAGCTTATAAAAGATGCTCTAAGAAGTTCTAAAGGACGATCTAAGATGATCCACAATGTCTTTGTACTTCACGATTCAATTTCACAGTACGGATTGTCAGCCAGCTTATTTCAAAGTTTAGTCAGAGGCTTGGGTGCCAGAAAGAAATAGAACTATGTGTCATTCTGATACCGAGGACATCTTTTTCAAGGCATTTAGCTAATTCCTCTCAGTAGATTTTAAAAAGGAGAAGGGTGAACGCTTGCAGAGCTCACATGCCACTAGGCTGAGCAGAAATGACCTGCAATACAAATGGAACTGCTACATCACTGAATCTTCAGCTTCATCTCACAAAGAAGGTCCAGCAAGATTGACAGTATCAAAAGTTGTGAATGGTGAAATTAAACATACTACCTCCTTATTTCATCCAACAGAAATCAAGAGAGTTAACCCAGCTTGTTTACTATGTCAGACCTTAGGCTAAATCCACAATGAATGGATCTAGATAATCTATTTCTTCTAATGAAGCTTGGAGCTGACTCATTATCCTCCATGTATAAACTGGTCTTGAACATGGTCATAGTCTTCCTTCCTTCCTTCCTTCCTTCCTTCCTTCCTTCCTTCCTTCCTTCCTTCCTTCCTTCCTTCCTTCCTT
>JANHFL010006021.1:47133-63865 GCA_032468155.1 Oxyrhabdium leporinum
ACAGACAGACAGACAGACAGACAGACAGACAGACAGACAGACAGATAGATAGATAGATAGATAGATAGATAGATAGTATTTTTTTTCTTTTTAACTCAAGAGTGTTTTTGAATTTCTGGTATAATTTCTCAGGATTTTCCCTGTTAAGGTCACCGCATACCAGCTGAATATCCAAAACTTTGCTTGGTTACTCAAAAGAAATGTTTGCAAAACAAAGACTTGGGCTGAGATTCTCTTCTCTTTGGGAAAAAAAAAGGGTGTAACTCATTAAAAGATGAGTCTATTGTGGCTTTTAGGAATTAATGCAGCTGCAGAAAACTTAACTCATTTTAACTAACAAGTCCAAGAGGCTGACTATCATTATTCATTCTCTATGCAGCTTGCACCAAACAAACAGAAAGTGTTACAACAGTTGTTTTTGTAAGGAGATCCAACATGGAAGACATCCTTTGTTGGCTATTGATCATTTATTAATCACAAGATGCTATCAAACCCCAAAACAATTTGGATCTGGAGCCTTAGCTAAATAGTCATGCAAAATGCACACGTTTTATTTCTCTGTACTTAGGATGTGCTTGCTTGAAATTTGGCAGGCGTACTTTCACCCCTTCTGTTCTTCAATCTCTCCTTCTCTGAACAAGGGGCCTTCGCTTAAATGCTGCTATCTGCGACTTGGAAGCATGCCTTCCCTGTAGCTGCCCCAGCCCTTTGGAACAGCCTTCCACCTGAGATTCAAGATTCCCTTCTGGAAAACCATGAAGAACTGGTTCTTCCCTCAAGAATAGGGCTAGGATGGGGTTGAGCCAGGATTGGCCTGAAGCCTGGTGGGAATGGTTGTTTTGTTTTTATTCTTGATTTTGATGGTTGTTATAAATCAAATAAATAAAAAGGTCAACCATGACACTCTTTTCATCTTACCCTAATTCCATTTTGGTGGCCAGAAAGTGCCACAAATATATTGGAAAAGCAGCCTCTTATCTTCATAGAATGTAAAATTCTAGGGCTGGAAGGGGCCTTGGAGGTCTTCTAGTCCAATCCTCTGCTCAAGGCAGAAGCTTTATACCATCCCGGTCAAATGGTTGTCCATCTATCTTTGAAAACCTCCAGTGATGGAGCACCCACAACTCCAGGAGGCAAGCTATTCCACTGATTCATTGCTCTCCCTGTCGGGAAATGTCGCCTTACTTCTAAGTTGGATCTCTCTTTAAGAAGAGAGATTAATAAGAAACCATTCTGGGGAATAGAATCTTGGAATGGAAAACAAACTGGCATGCTTGATTGCCAGTTTCTAATCAATTCTAATTAGAATTGCATTTCCACTTTTCTTTCAGAAGCTCAAAGCATTTTCTCCTATTGTTTTCCATAACAACCCCATTGCAAGTGGGCTGAACGAGAGCGACTGGTACGAAAAGCATTTTCTGAGCTTCTGTGATTGACAGGTGAAGCCTTGATCTCGCCACCTCTAGTACAGTATCTAAATTCTAAAGCACCACGTCACCCTGGATATCCAATAGATGGTTGGGGGCAAGAGGCTGACTCTGTAAAACCGCTTAGAGAGGGATGTAAATCACTGTTAAGTGGGATATAAGTCTAAGTGCTATTGCAATTGCAGGCTAACTCTGTCTACTGCCAGCAGTTTGATGCTGAGGTTGACTCAGCCTTCCATCTTTCCGAGGTCGGTCAAATGAGACCCCAGATTGTTGGGGGCGATAGGCTGACTCTGTAAACTGCTTAGAGAGGGCTGTAAAGAGTGCCATTGCTATTGTATGCAGCTTTCATATACTAAAACTACAGCTCCTGTCCTACACACAATTACTTGAACATAGCAGATTTCGATGGAACTTGCATTTGAGTAAACAGGCAAGCAAAGATATATTACGGTCAGAGAAAAATCAGAGGTACGGCCAAGACATTAGCAAACGTTGGGTAGCATCCAGTAAATGTTTACAAATTTACTTTACCAGTGCAAGTTCTGTGATCTGGCATTAGCGCAAAACCGGATCTACAGCTACATTCATAGCTGCCTTCTGAATTTGTACAGTACGTGTCACAACCGCCATTCATTATGTTGCATTCATCAATATCTGGAACAAAAAAAGAGAGAGAGAGAGAGAGAGAGAGAGAGATCTTATCAATTACTCCGTGTCAATTACTATCTTTTAATTAGCTTTACCTAATGTCTAGGAATCAAGATGGACTCGAAAAAGATTTGATCTTCTTTTTCTCAGATTAGTGCCCAGCTAACTTGGCTGAACTCAAAATGCTAAATAGAGGTGAATCACGTTGATCAGTGTTTGGATAGTTCCATGTTGTAGATTAGATGGGAAAAAATTTAAAATTATCTTTCAAAGTGAGATGGCAGTAACGAAATCTAATATTAAGCAAATAAATATCCCCGACGAAGGCCAATCACTTTTGCTGCTACTAAGAAAACTACATAGAGAACAGAATAACAGAGTTGAAAGGAACCTTGGAGGTCCTGTAGTCCAACCCCCTCCTCAGGCAGGAAATCCTACACCACTTCAGACAAATGGTTGTCCAATCTCTTCTTAAAAACTTCCAGTTAAGAAAACTTAAGAAAACTACATAGAGAACAGAATAACAGAGTTGGAAGGGACCTTGGAGGTCTTCTAGTCCAGCTCCCTGCTTAAGCAGAAAACCCTATATCCTACATATCCTGTGCTATTTCACACAAGTGGTTGTCCAGTCTCCATGGAGTCACCAGGAGTAGCTTGTGACACAAGAGAAACATCATCTTTGCTCCCACTTGGACCATAACGGTTGAACAATTACAAACGTATTGTTTCCATCTTCTACTTTGTGTAAATTTATGTCAGTTGTGAAAAAAAGACAGGCAATCTTTTTGTTCACGGAATAGCTGATTCAGAAGAAGAAAACTCACCAATACAAAAGAGTCTGTCAGGTGTAGACTGATATCCAGTGTTACAAACACACTGATATTTTCCTACCCGGTTGACACAATGTCCATTTCTGCACAGATTTAGACTCAGGTCACATTCGTTGATGTCTGTTTGAAAAACAAAGAGGGAGGGGAATTTAAATCATTAGACCCCCTTGCCTTCCAACTATGCTGCATTAATGACAGGAGGGTATGAGGTTAGGAACGTTTACATGAGTACTTGGGACAAACCAAAATAAAAAATAAAAAATGAAGGGATAATCCAGCCAAAGTTATAACAAGAGAAGATGAAATTAGAGGGAAAAAGGATTTAACACCGTGCTGCAAATATTGAAAGAACCAATAACTCATTTCTGGTGTCAGAGAACTATAAATCTTCTCAAAATTAAAGACTTTGCCAAGAGGTTTAAGCCAAATTCCAGTCAATGATCCAACTCAAAAAAAGTTATGAAGAAGAAGGCAGAAACAACATTTTATTGATCCTCAGCTAAGCTTTGTATTTTCAGCTAAATTCAAGGATCAACAGGCAGAAATGAAACATACAATCACTTAATGACTGTGCGATTCAACTGCAGTGATTCTCTTAACAACCCTGTTGCCATTGTTGAGTGAGGATCACAACTGTTGAACAAGTTGCAGGTAGTTGGCAATCTGGCCAGCAGGCAGGTAAACGAGGTGCAAGTGTGGCAGAACCAACGTAGGCTGCTGCCGGGCTGGAGAACACGCAAGCGACTTCTGAAATTTCCTGCCGTCTTCCCCACTGACTCTGCATAGGGGAACTGGGCAGGAAATTGCAAATGGCAATTACACGCAGCCGCCGTAAGTGCACGCCAGTTGCCAAGCGCCAAAAATCACGATCACACGATCACAGAGACACTGGGATGGTTGGATCTTTGAGGACCGATTGTAAATGCCTCTCATTCAGGGCCAGTTTTAAGTTTGAACAGTCACTGAACAAGAGGTCATTAAACCAGGACTACCCATTAAGACAGCTGCTCACGGGTTATTTTCCCTGGCATTGGTTCCACCTGGCCCTTCCATCTGCCAAACAAAGGATACGGACTACCTTTACAGGTTTCTTATAACGATTACGACTAAGTTGTGCGTATGTCTGAAACCCTTACAAAGATGGTCCCGAAAGCAGTCGCCACTGTAGAACAACTGCCTGACCGGTGCAAATTTTTTAATCTGTAGCGGTCCAGGGTTACTCTAAACTTAGTTTCTGGCACAGGACAAGGTAACAGATCTAAATTTTGGGAGCCTGCCCTGGTTTTTTTTTCCCGAGGATGATGAGTCATTCTTTCCGTGCCTTATTCAGGATGTTTAAAAAGAAAACCTCTTGAGAAACTGCCAGGATAGAGTTGGAGCAGCCAATGCCAAGAAAATGGAGACATGTTCAGTTGTAACTGTAAAAAGCAGACAGGATGCAGAAGAAGAAGAAAAAATTCCCCCCACCACCATCATCGTACCTACGCAGGCAGAGGTGTTGGCAGCCAACTGATGGCCGGGAGGACATTCACACTTGTAGCTTCCTTCAGTATTGTGGCAAATGCCCCCTCTGCACAACAAGGGGTTTCGTTCGCATTCATCAATATCTGCAAAAGAAGGACAACGATTGCTTGTAAAAAATGTGCAGGGAGAAGAGAGGAGGGGGAGAGCGTGTTAAGATCTAAAGTTTCCGCCGTGAGAGTGTGTATTTACTTGCTCTTCTGAGCTCTGTGCCTCCTCCCCAGTTTTTCTCTTCTGCCAGCAACTCCTCTAACCAACTTCCAAGTGCCGTTTCCTTCCTTTTCTCTGCCCCAAGGGAACACCTCTCTTCTCAAACGCTCTTCTCCCCTGTAACTAGCATGCCTCTCTTTATTGCTTGGGGGGTCCCTGCGCTTCCTGTTCTCTTCCACTCTTCCATTCTTCCTTTGTCTGGCTGTTTCCATTTTCACTGAGATGTAGTGATTGAGTCAGATCAGATCTGCTGGCTTTGTCCAGATTTTGGAAGTTCATTCTGGACCCAAGCCACAACCAAGACTTACGTTTTCATGTGTTTGGTAGAAATCTGGGTAGATTACTAATGTCTCCCTGAGCCTCGTTGTTTTCTTGCAGACATTACATTATCTGAACTAGATAACATCATCAATGCACTGATGAGGTTACCTAGTTTGGTCATGAAACGTCTGCAAGAAAACCACCAAGCTCAAGAGGGCACCAAGGACCGCTCATTTCAACCCTGAGCTACAAATATTCTCCTTTATTGGAACTAACATCTCCAAAAACATGGCAAAGGAGAATCATTTCATCCATTACTATCACAAGTCCGTGTCTTTCCCCAAGATGGGGGGGGGGGAACCAGATCTTACGGGACTAGTTTAGAGCATCATGATCACAATTTAGAAAGGGTACAGTAGGTTTCCTCAATCTGATACTTTCTAGATGAGTTTGGGGGAGATCTGGAGAGGGACAAATTGGAGAAGCATCTTGTACAGCCTTTTAGAAGTCAAAACAACTTTAAAAAAACAGGAAAGAAAAAGTGTAGATACCAGGGGAGCTTTTCCCCCCCAGTGCAATTCTTCTTCACAGCTGTTGCAATAAAAATGGAGGTCAGGTGCCCATCATCCCTTATGGTAATTGTGACTTTAAGGACTTCACAAGATGGACTTCAGCCCCAGAGCAAATATGTGATAAAATAACATACCCATGCAGTTTTTCATCATCATAAATCCACTCTCGTAGCCCTCAAAGCATTCACAGTGGAAGTCTCCTGGAGTATTGACGCAAATTCCTTGGCCACAGAGATCAGGAGAAATGCGACATTCATCAATATCTGCAAAAGAAGAAAGAAGAAGCTTATTTCCAAAATTAATATACACATGGCAAGCGTTGGGTAAAAAGATAAACAAGGATAAACAAAAACCCAAGTCACACAAATATAAATACTTAGTCATTCCATTTTTATTTCCAGGAAAAGTCTCCATCAAAGTACTTGGCAAAGTTTGACTATCCTTAGAATGACTTGGGTAGATTATGGGCATGATAAAAACTGCCTAATCTGGAGCTGTGGTGGAAAGGTTAAAGGGGAGAGGGAAGTTAAGAGATGGGTCAGTATGGGGTCTCCTCCAGGGAAGAAAACATCATAGACCAGACGAGTGAAACTTTCTTTTGGTTCCCAAAGGAATGCAGTCAGTGTGGTGAAATTCTTGTAATATAGGTGATCAACAATAAATTACTTTGGCCTTTTCGCACAGCTGTTCTGATTCCTTGTGCCTGACAGGAAATGAGGCAATAACAGCCATTTGTCACCTCACCCTGATTCCCAAGAACAGTATTCGTTACTCACGCATGGCTATCTCCAAAGATGTGTCAAGTATGCAAAAGTCACGCTCTCTGTCTCATATCATTTTTAAAATCAGGTTTCCCCAAGCTACCTTAATCATCTGCCTCACAATTCCCCAAATCAATAAGATATCCTTAATAGTTCCTGGGTTCCTTTGACTACCATGCTGTTTGTACACAGTTCTGACACGGAAATAGAAACCGCAGTTTATACTTTCGGATAACTGCTATAAACTTATTTTAGTCCCCGATCTGCTTTATTTCTCTCGTTATCTTCCTGATTTTTTAAAAATAAGTTTTGTCTAATTCAGTGATGGAAGTTGGGTGTTAACTGGGAAATAGTCTAAGATAATTCATCTACTGCTTTAAGGGGAAAAAAATCTATAGGAAATGACCAGGCTAAGCCTGAGGGAGGGGTCAAACATGTCATCAGTCTCAAGTCTCTCCGTGCCCACAAGAGATCTTGGTCCAGCCCATCTTGAGCTCCATTGACTCTTATCTACCGCCAATTTGCTTTGACTGTTAGTGGTTCAGATTCCTGTAGAGAATATTAGCATACAATAAGCCCATATTCATTTGAACTGCCTGGACTCCTGATTTTCTGTGTTTGACAGAAAAGAGATAATGGGCTAATTCTTCATAATAATAATCAGTGTTAGGAAGTTTAGCTGATTATTTTCCATTTAAAGGCTGTGGATGCTGTGAGATTCTCAGTTTCTCACCTGGCTAAGAAACATGAACTGACAGTAGAATAGGAGAATATTTCACCAGAGGTTGCATGAAGAAACAAAACATCATCTTAAGTCAAGAAATTTACCTGTGCAGTTCCTCTCATCGGAATCAAGTGCAAACCCATTGTCACATTTGCACCGGAAGCTACCAATGGTGTTTCTACATTTTCCATAGGTGCACAATCTTGGAATCATTTTGCATTCGTTGATATCTGAGATCAAGATACAGTCATTTGTCAAAACAAAATCCATGATCAATAAATTACAATAAATAACATCACTACAATTTTATAATTGGTGAACTATTTGAAGTGTAACAACTGAGCATTATGCAGTACTCCTAAGCATCCAAAGAGGAATTATAATTAATTTTACATTATGTTTTACAAAGGACAGCAGATTACTTCTAATTTTTCCCTAGAAAGAGATCCAACGTTCTTTGTCTTGGTCAAAAGAAGAACCATCCTGAATAATTTCTTCCCAACTAGCACTTAGCTTGCATTAATCAGAACAACAGAATAATAGAGTTGGAAGGGACTTTGGGGGTCTTTGTAGTCCAACTCTCTGCTCAAGCAAGAAACCCTATACCACTTCAGACAAATGGGTGTCCAATCTCTTCTTAAAAACCTCCACTGACAAAGCACCCATAACTTCTGGAGACAAGTCATCCACTGATTAATTGTTCTAACTGTCAGGAAATTTCTCCTTTGTTCTAGGTTGGTTCTCTCCTTGATTAGTTTCCATCCATCGCTTAGGGTTAAAAACGTAAGTTGCTATCCCAAGCATACTTGGTAGGAATTAAAATCATTAAACACAACGGACTTTACTTTTGATGTGGTATGGATAGGGTTGTGTTTCAGTACTATTTTTGTTTTTGCTGGGATATTTCTTTATCTTCCCTCTGCAATATTCTTCATGTTATGTCCCACCCTGCTTCTATTAGTGAGTCATAAAATGCTTGGTCAATTGAGATAATTCAGTGATGATAACGTCTGTGTTGGGCGCAATCACCGATTCTTAAAAAGATTTATTAGCCACCAATTTCCAATGTCTTAACTGGGATAACATTCCATTCGAATAAGAATGGCTTAGCTACAACAAATAATCATGATGGACACTTTATAGGTTGGCAGCTGTTACTTTGGGTTTCAGAGAAGGTATGACTCATAATTATGTCCTCGCCCTTGTGTGATTCCTATCCAATTCCCATCGTGACCACCCTTGGCAGACTCAGAGGGGAGAAGAACCTTTAAGTATGTTTTAGTTCTTCTTTGGTCTCCTTGGAGAAGACACATCTAGGTCAATGCCTAGCATCTCCTCCCAAGCCCAACAGGAGCCGTAGTGGCGCAGTGGTTACAGTGCAGTACTGCAGGCTATTTCTGCTGACTGCCAGCTGCCTGCAATTTGGCAGTTTGAAGCTCATCAGGCTCAAGGTTGACTCATCCTTTCATCCTTCTGAGGTGGGTAAAATGAGGACACAAATTGTTGGGGGCAAATACGCTGACTCTGTGAACTGCTTAGAGAGGGCTGTAAAGCACTGTAAAGCAGTATATAAGTCTAAATGCTATTGCTATTGCTATCTCAGCAAGAATATAGAACAAGAGAAAGACCCACCAGTCCTATAAATGTTCTTCTATTGTCAGACTAGTGACAGATAGGGAAAGGTTAACGGTACCATTCTGGAATATAACTGGAATACCAAAAGATCCCACCCTTCAGATAGTGAGAATTTGGGAGCAGAGAACCAAGCTCCAGGTTTATTACTTTACTGATAGTGACTGCTGCACCAAGACAACAATTCTGATACGAGAAACCCATGATCTTCAATAAAATCATGTTCCTCACAAACATTACATCTTGGTTCCCATGATTTCGGGTTTTTTTTTTAAACTCCCATTGTTGCACTGAAAATACGATAAGTTTCACCAGTTCAGGACTAGGAACAAAAGAGGAAAAAATTCCCCATCTTTGTGCTGTGGTTTCCAAGAAAAACCGCCTTCCTCTCCAGATTTGTTCAAACCCAAACCACATTAGAGGGATTGCCCTGCGATTTGCCTCAAAGGAAGGTGGGAGGAAGTAAACAAATACACTCATCGGAACTCTTCTTTGCAGGGGCAGCCATTTTGTCTCACCTTTATAGAAAGGCTTTCCATTGACAATCTCTCCCCTGGTGGAAAATCCCGGTCCCCTTGGGCAAAGAGCTTCATATTCAGGGGTGGCCCTTATGGGACATTCGTCACAGTCAGGTCCCCAGGCAGCCCCCACAGAGCAGCAGCAAGCATCCAGCCGGTGTCGCCCTCCAATCGGCGAGGTACAATCTTCATCATCGTGTCTCAAATAGCAGGACTCCAAGCGAATATCTGTTGGGGAGATATTGAACGATCCATCAGCGAAAGAGGGGTAGAGCGAAAGAGCAAGGGCGCACCACCATCTGGGAAATCTTGAAACCCTCCACCTTTTGCAATTTTATAATGTCGTGTTTACATTTTTAAGTTATACTCTCAAATTACGCCGTTTTATTGTCTTGATTAAATTGTACACCTGCCCAGAGCCCCTCTGTGAGAGAGATGGGTGGTTAACAAGGTTGATATATAAATAAATATAAAGGTCTTCTAGTCCAACCCCCTGTTCAAGACAAGTGGCTGTCCAGTCTCTTCTTAAAGACCTCCAGTGATGAAGCACCTACAGCTTCTGTTCCACTGGTTAATTGTCCTCACTGTTAGGAAGTTTAATTCCAAGTTGCTTCTCTCCTTGATTCATTTCCATCCATTGTTTCTTGTCCTGCCCTCTGGGGCTTTGGAAAATAAGTTTATCCCCTCCTCTTTGTGGCAACCTCTCAAATCCTGGAATACTGCTATCATGTCCCCCCTAGTCCTTCCTTTCTCTAGACTAGCCAAACCCAAATCCTGCAATCGTTCTTCATATTGTTTTTGTCTCCAGGCCTTTAATCATCTTAGTTGCTCTTCTTTGCACTTTTTTCAAAGTCTCAACATCTTTTTTTTCTAATGTGGTGACCAAAACTGGATGCAGTATTCCGGATGTGGCCTTACTAAGGCTTTATAAAGTGGTGCTAATATTTCACGTGAAAGAGAGCAATCATAACATGAAGCTATGAATGAGTTCTGCACCCAGTGGGTGTCATCGCATCTTACAACATTAGAGCCCTGGACACTTACCAATACATCTTCGTCCAGTTGCATCCAAGGTCATTCCACTGGGACACTGACATACGAAGGATCCCATAGTGTTGACACATTGGCCACTGATACATACCCCAGGAAACACTAGACACTCATTGACATCTTTGCACATATTGAAAAAGAAAGATGTAAAATGTCAGTAAAGATATAGATGGATCCAATGTTTCCATCCTACTGTTTTTTTCAAAAGGGAGAAGTCTATCTCTATTACTATTTTAGACATGGTTTGCTAACTATATTCAGAAGCAAAAGAAACACATAAATTACTCATTTAGGGCACAATCTAGGAACATTCGTGATTTGTAGGAAAATTGTTTCCATTTTTAAGAACTTAAATTTAATTATATCAAACAGAGCTGACTTCAATTTCCTACCGTGGAAAAGGGGTATTGCCTCCATATATGGTAGCCCCAGGCAGATAGGAAAAGGTAAAGCAAAAATAAAAATATCCATCAAAGATATAATTTGATAGTTGTCACTGGGGTGGGGTGGGGAGTTATTCCTTTTTTTAATTGTTGGCTTTTTAATCTGTATTAAGCCACCCAGAGTCACTAAGAGTTGTAAGCTTTCATAAATAAACAATCAAATAAATACATGAGAGGATTATTGCAGGCCACTCATTTTGGGAGGAATATAGGGACAAATTTGCAACTGTAGGATGCAAATTTGTTCTGCAAAAGCATCTGACATTTAGAAGGGCTACGTGCCAGGCTCTTAACACAATTGCTTAAGAGAGCATATTTAAGAGAGCAGTAGGGAGGGGAAATTGTTCACCATTGGCCCATAAGGAAATGACTCTGTTAGCTTTACAAAATGCTGAAAAGCCTATGCCCATTATCCAAGACTACTATCTTGGAAGAATAACTTTCTATGTCCAAACCCTGAAAAAATGTTCTGAGTCTTCCCTTGCAATCTGGATTAGGCGGAGCCCCGTTTTCCCTCTCCTGGGTTAGATAAATTATATACAGTCAATCTGTGAGAGAATAGATCCAAGCTATTGGGTCATTATCTTGGAAAGCAAAAAAAGCAAAAAAAGAGAGAAAGAGAGAGAGATATTAGGGACACAGTTGTGGTGCGTGGAAGGGGTGATGGGCCGTTCCTTCCCTCTCTCTCCTCCTAAAACAACACATATGGGAATCATTTGTTTTTCAAACGGATCGGCAGCTGTGCCGTGTCAGGTTGTGTTAGTCAGTCTGACCCAACACGGCATAATGGGCTTGAGGAAAGGGTTTAATGGACAGGTCTATGGATATCACTAGGAAGCTTGGCAGTCAAGTTAGACTAATCTATCAGCACAACTTCCAATGGCGACTGATACAAAGGATGCATTCCAAAACAGGCTGGGGAAAGGGATAAACAGGGAGGGAAGACCTTTGAAATGTGATGTGCACCATTCCTTTCACTTTCTTTGACAACCACTACTGGTGGGAAGAGGACATCCCATCTGGTCTTCAAGGATCCCTCCACAAATGTTTTTAAGCGATTCAGCTCCTCAAAGAAGCATTTCTACTTAACCTTCTGCTTCTCGAGCAAGATTCCCACCTGTTCTGCTATCAGATCTTTCTAATATTTCTGGGATATTTCAAGAGCCCTTTGCTTTTATTTTTCTCCATCTACTTTTTATGTACCACAATGACCGTCAACCCTGAGGTGAACCTGGCTAGGCCATGTTGGGGGCTTCAGGGTTGCCACAAAGTAGAAGAAGGGGCAGGGAGGGGGAAATAGCTAGAGGGGGTTTTGTAGCCAAAGCAAGAAAGTTTTCCTGTGGGAACCAAGGACATTCCGACAGGTGGCTGGCCAGGGGAGGAGTGAAGTAACCAAACAACCGGCCAGCACCTTGATTGGATAGTATGATCAGTGACTTGGGGAAAACATTTACTTTTTAATTAGGTGAAAGGTGCGGGAACTTTCAGAGTCGGCTTTCACCAGCTGTGCCAATATGATGTATCCAATAAATTGTCCTTTGAGGAATTTGCCTGCCTCAGAGTTCTCTTTTCTATGGGTGCATTACTTGGAATGCTGACAATGACACTGTTATAGCATATCTGGAGACAAGGAAGAAGAAAGCCAGAATCATCGACAGACCCACCCTGGGAAAGAAGGGTTAACACATCATCCGCTCGGAATATTTTGCAATACCAAACGCAATGTTGCAATTTGTGGCTCCTCCTTTTTCCCTCGAGAACCGAAGGAATGCAATTGCAATGACAATTGTTAATGAGGATGGATGAATCTGTCTCTTTTGATTTGACTCAGTTTCTTATTTTCCCCATCTTTAGGTTTTCTCCTATCAGAGGAATTTTTGCCCAAAAAAATCGGGTCGCAGTTATTGCAAAGCATGCTTTGGGGGGTAAGCATATTTCCTTTCTGAACACATTTTCTGAAATATAGTGCATTTTTCTGCATGCTTGTTCCTTCTGTGTCATTCTCTTTAATGCATGCATTTTCATACTTTTTTTTTAAATTGACAACCCACTTTCAAAATTCTGAAATGTGCAACTGCATTTAAGAATGAGTATAACCTTTAAAAGGGCTTCTGAAACCCAAGTCTTCTGAGATATAATGCCCTTTTTTTGTTTTGTATTTGAAACATTGCAGTGTCAAAATAATGAGCTTGGTGAAATTCCACTCTAAAAAAGCTTCAAAAGCAAACATTTTCAACACAATCATTAAGTGGGCTATAAACAGAATTATTATTTTTTTCTCCCGTTGCCTACATTGGGTTATTCTGGCTCATATTCCAGGGCAAGAATACATACCTTCACACTGATTTCCTCTTATCCTTGAATATCCTTTTGAACATATTGGATCTAAAGCAAACGAAAACAATGTCACTCAGAACACAAACTTAATTGGAGAAGAAAGGACACAGCTCTTCTATGTATGAACACTTCCAAATAAATTCAAATTAATAATGATTAAGGAAGGAAAAGGGTTGCAAAAGGAACAAAGCACTAATAATCAGGAGAGTGTTAAGAATGTTTTCTTGGAAAAATCTATTATACTTAAAAAGGAATAGTTCCTAATTATACTGGAATTGCAACGCCTACATTATATCCTTGCATACAAGTTAAAGGAGTAACAACAAAAAGACTATTCACAATAATCTGTGGTAAAGTTTGTTACTGGGAAGCTCTCTGTGGTTTATTATGCAATCCGCAAGAAAATTGTGTGGACATTCCCTGCACTTGCAAGGCATCATGTAATACTGAAGAAAGAAACATTTCCTTCTAATTATATTAAGGGGATGTCTATATGTCTACCTTTCTTGGTTGCTAAGAATTGTCACCAACTTCACGGCACCTAATCCACCCACCCATCAATTATATATTATTTATTCCTGTATATTGCTGTGCACTGACCAGAATCACGCAGGTGAGATGGCCAGTGTGGAAATTTCATAAATAAACAGCACAAGCTTTAGAACAGAGATAGCCCTTGACTTATGACCCCAACTGAACCACAAAGCTCTGCTGCTAAGCAAGACAGTTGTTAACTGAGTTTTTACCCCATTTTATGACCTCTCTAGCCACAGTTGTTAAATGAATCACTGCAGTTATTCCGTTAGTAATGTAGTTGTTAGGTTAATCTGGCTTCCCCCATCGGCTTTGCTTGTGAGAAGGACGCAAAAGCGGATCACACAACCCCAGGACACTGCAACCGTCATAAAGACATGCCGGTTGTCAAGTGTCTGGATTTTGATCGTGTGAAAAGATGCTGCAACATTTGTAAATGCGAAATGGTGTCACAAGTCACTGCCTTCCAGTGCCGTTGTAACTTCAAACCATCACTAAACACAAAACGGTTGTCAGCCAAGGACTATCTGTAGGTCAAAAAATTCTCGGAAAACCATCTCCCTTTAACCGAGGGAGTCCATTTCAGCGGCTAAAAGGAAGGAACCAGACTAGAGGGTATCAACGTCCTGGCAATTTTCTGCCAAAAAAAACCCCCTTTCTGTGTTGACATGAGACATGATTTGGGAATTACTTCCTCTGCCCAGCAGAACATTTTCCCCCCGCCCAATGCAACAGGTAAACCTTGGCAAGAGGTCTTACCTTTTTCGCACGGGACACAGGGACTGCCCCAAGCAGCTCCCAGTGAGGAGCAGCACTGAGATTTCAACGTGGCCCCATTGATATTTATTTCACATCTCCCATTCACGATGGCCTGCCAGCAGGTGCCTTTGACGGTCTCTGTTAGCATAAACAAACACACATCAACGTAACAGAATCAAGGATCTCTCTGATGCCTCTCCAGCGTGCAAAGGGAATGCTAATTCAGTTATCCTCACCACGACCAAACCGGTGAGATGTGCCAGTACGACACTCTTAAAGCCCGGATGGAAAAAAAAGGGGGAAAGCTCAGAAGAATAAATTACCAATGCAGACGGTTTTGGAGGTATCCAAAGTGCTTTCAAGAGAACATTCGCAGGTGAAAGAGCCCGGAGTATTTTTACACACTCCGTTAACGCAGGGGCTGGATTCGCATTCGTTGATATCTAGAAGAGACAAAAGCAAATTTGATTGGCCAGGAGGAAGACGGAGGTCCAGAGAGTGCTCTGTTTGATTATTTCAAAATAATATATGTTTCCTCCTCAGCAGAGAAGGTGGAATTCCGACATTTGGATGGTTTGGCACGAAATGGTGACAGCTGCTCTTCACGGATCCTCCAGCATTCTGCTTGGAGAAATTCCTTGTGTTTCACCTACGATACCCAATCAATAGCAAGGACCAACTACTCCACGTAAGTCACTCGTACCTGTCTTCAACTTATCAACAACTTACAAATGGAGACCTCCATGAACTTATCTTAACTCATTCCAGGCTCTGGATTAAAGCGACTGGGTCAAAACTACAGGTAGGTCTCGACTTACAATTGAGCCCAGAATTTACGTTACCGAGTGAAACATTTGTTGAGTGAGTTTTGCCCCGTTTTACAACCTTTCTTGCTACACCTGCTAAGTGAAGCACTGCGGTTGTTAAGCTAGTAAGCCGGTTGTTAAGGGAATCTGGCTTCCCCATTGACTCAGCTTGTCAGAAGGTCACAAAAGGGGATCACATGAGCCTGGGACGTTGTGACCGTCATAAATATGAGCTGCTTGAATTTTGATCATGAGACCAAGGCAATGCGGCAAGGGTCGTAAGAGTGAAAAACGGTCATCCCTTTTTTCAGTGTCCTCAACACTGTAAATTTGAATGGTCACTAAGTGAACTGTTTCCTCAAGTCAAGGACTGCCTGCACTTGAATTCCCTAATTTTAAACTTTAGAAAAAGGGAATATGCTCCACGCATGAAGTGCACAGAGTTAAAGTGAACAGAATTATTACTACGCGGATATGAAATAATCCTACTAGGAGCAATTGTAGCCGATAAATTTGACCCTCGCTTTACAACCAGGCAGAACTTTTGAGGAAAAAAAATGGGAGTCTTTTCATTACCTTCACATGTTTGGAGTTCAGGTTTGTACACAAATCCCTTGGGGCAGGTACAGGTGAAACTTCCAGGCGTGTTCCTGCATTGTCCGTTGTCACAAAGCAACCTATTCACGGCACATTCATCAATGTCTGCAAACATAATTAAGACAATTCAGCAACGTCTGCAAAAAATAACATGCTTCGGGGGCACTAATTTTTATTTTTATTGTTGGTCTCTTTCATATGAAGCTGTAAAATGAGTTCCTATTTAAGGAAAGGAATAGGCTTCCCTAAGAAGGAACTTTTTTTCCATATAATATTATGAAGGTGGTTTTGGTTAACATCAAAGTCAACGGAAATGGAGTCACTATCTGCAATTTTTGGGCTTTGTACGACGAGTTTCCAAACCGTCTGCCCATGGCCAGGAAAAAAAAAAGGGGTATTTCAAGACAGATCAAAGATGTGGTGAAGATAATCCATGTTTTTCTTCTTCAAAGTATTTCCTCCCCTTGAGATAAAGGGATGAAGTTGTGGGAAATCAACAGAGCTCCATAGGG
Source organism: Oxyrhabdium leporinum (assembly GCA_032468155.1). Taxonomy (NCBI): domain Eukaryota; kingdom Metazoa; phylum Chordata; class Lepidosauria; order Squamata; family Cyclocoridae; genus Oxyrhabdium; species Oxyrhabdium leporinum. The sequence continues at coordinate 63,279 of JANHFL010006021.1, forward strand.
CAGATGGTATCGTCTGGATCCCTCATAAAACTCCAAAGTGATCCAGTGAATCTTATATTATATGACAGTATATAAATATATTATATATATATATATATTTAAGAGCAGATTTTATTAAGCCCGACATTTTATCTGCATGCAGCGTTTTATCAATGTGGCCTGCTGGAAGGCAATAAAACCGCTCTGGGAGATTTGATCCAAGAGCTGAGTCACCCATGCAGAAGGAGACACACCAAAACTTTCTTAATACGTCTAGCTCAAAACTGATAACTTTTTCAGGGCACGGGGCCATGCCATAGACTAGTGATTCTCAACCTATAATCCGCAGATCTGTGGTTCGCACAATTTTATTTTATTTTATTTTTTTTATTTTTGTATTTATATACCGCCCCATTCCGAAGACTCGGGGCGGTTCACAGCTTTGATTTAAAACAATACAAAATACAAATTTAAAGAGTGCAATACGATACAAAATACAAATTTAAAAATTGAAGAGTGCTGGGCCTAAGGCGGGACTTGTTGGCAGCTGTGCTTCTGCAGACTCACTCAGCCCACCCGGGGGTGTGTGTGGGGGGGGGGTCGATTGC
>JANHFL010006022.1:0-17859 GCA_032468155.1 Oxyrhabdium leporinum
CCGCCGTCCGGCCGGAGGGTTTTGAAGCGAAAACGTTGCCCCTAGGAGCTCGCGAGGCTCCTTGCGAGGCTACCGCCATTGCTTCTTCTTCCATCGTCCCTCCGAGACGATTTAGGTCGCTAGGACCCCCCTCTGAGCTCGGTTCGAGACCCCCCATCGGAGACCCGACGGAGATCCCGTCTCGCTGCTATTAAGCCCTGCCCATTCTCTGTCTATCCCATTTTTTCATCTCCTCTTTCAGTTGGCTCCTCCTCTTCCTGGCCGTCTTCAAAAGTCACTATTTTTTGTATTGTGTTTCCCAGCTTTTCATCTATAGTCTCCATTCGTTTCACGATTTCCTGGCAGGGTCTTGTCAATGTCTCCTTTGTACTTTGAATTGCTGACGCCACCTCTTCCCAAATTCCACTCCATTCTTCTTGATGAGACATCATATTAAGTTTTATTGAATCCCTCATTTATCCAGTACTCCAAATATTTTCTTTATCTCCCAAGCTTAATCTATCTGCTCCTCTGGAGAGCTTTTTGTATCTTCCATCACCTCTTTAGGTCCCTCTATCAATCCAATCTTATATTGTACTCCTCAGGGGTCTTTTCAGTGGTATTTTCTTTCCTATTATCACATTAGATGAGCAAGATTTCAATAATATGTTATTCTTTCTTTCGTCAGCAGGTGGCACTCTTTAGTTAAATTTCAATATTGGTCTGTTTTCAATCCATTTTCCAAACTTCTGTAATGTAAAAATAATGTCAGTTTTGGGTAGATAATCCCAACATTTCAAGGTGCCTATCCAACAAAACGCCTGTCCAGTTTAAAAGTCCAATTTTCTGTAATTTTAGCAAATTTTCTTTTTTCCCTCTAATTCCTCCTTCAAATTTAGTATTTTTTTCCCCAAAGTGCCAAGTTGATGCTGATTAAGTAGTTGTGGATCCTTTTGCAAATTCTTTTGGGGTTTCAAATAAGATAAAAGGTTCTTCTCATCCAGTTCCAAACACTGTTCACCTACTTCACTCCAGCACTCCCTTAGATCTTTTTCGGCTGTCCCAACTTCGTAGCAGCCATCTTAGACCGCCTCTTCTCTTCATCGTGGCATAGAGGGAAATAGCCTGGGGGTTCACTAGGAGATTGCAATCTCTCCTGTGACCACACTGAGCACCCCTCCTTAGCTTCGCCGCCCCTCCAAGGCGGCTTTTGGCTCCTTACGGAGTCCAAAAACAAGGAGAAGCCAGCACAGAAACGGAGCTCTCCGTTTCTGTGTCTGGTGTCATCACGACATCAGCCGGAAATCTCCTTCATATCTATGTCTGAACTGGCTTGAGTTCTTAAAATAATGCCATCCATTCTCATCTGAAATCACAAGAAAATATGCTTGACATTCCATAGAAAACAAATTAATATTTACAATTTTTAAACATCTGGATTTGCAAATAAAATGGACTCTACTTATTACTAATCAGCCTTATAATTTTCAAATATTTTTGGGTATACTATACTACTTAATGCTTAAGATTAATTATGAAGTATTAGTTGCACAGTGCAATAATATGTATCCTATTGTAACTCTAGGAAATGTATGAAAAATTTCAAATACTTACCATTGCATATTGTTCAAAAGACCACTTTAAAGCAACTTGCCCCAATTTGATCGAGAACTGTAGAAGATGAAGGGAATCAGGTTGAGAAACTCTGGCGTAGGCCACAAAAGTTTTGATACATTTTTATATTTTCTTTCATTCAGTCATGTCTGATTCTCAGAGACTACCCTCAATAACTCCCTGCAGTTTGTTTGCTAAAAAAATGTTCACAATTGGTTTGCCATTGCCTCCTTCCTAGAGCTAAGGGAAAGTGACTGACCCAAAAGTTACCCAGTTGGTTTTGTGCCTAAGGCAGTTTCTGGGTTTCTAGCCTGATGCCTTAACCATATATACGTACACACACATACGTTATTGCACAACAGAAAATCTCCCTGTTCTCACGATATATACTAAGCAAAGCTAGCCATAATTGAGACATTTGAAGGTTGTGGCAAAATCCTGGTAGGACAAAATTGTTCCATATATTGTCTCAAGCTTAGTTATTTTTGTTCATTATCCCTCTCTCCAACACGCTATTCTGATTCAATTGTGTGTTAGCCTTATTCACCTACTGCATTAGTACACAAATTATTCTCATCTTTGGTTAGGATGCTGCTGATAAAGTTATAAAAATATGTATCATATATATACAATATATTGGATCTTCTGCATGTCACAGTAGTTTTATGAGTGGCAGAGGCCATGTAGAATTGGGGGCTCAGAATGATATAGATGCATTTCTCAACTAAAGTTGTACCTATTGACTGTCCCCAGTGACATCTGCCCTGCATGGCAAGGAGGCTACAGACTATGCATTTAGATTTTGATTTTCTTTGGGACAGTTATAATAGCACTCCTATGTTGTTATAATTTGGAATATTTCTGTATTATTTTTTTTTAATGTGACTGATACAATAGAGGGAACAGTCCAGAAAGTATATTGTAACAAGCTCCAGATACTTCAACATAATTGAAAATGCATAGTGCTTGGTTTTAATTTATTGGAATTAATTTTATATCACTCAGAATTACTGAAGTAATACCTAAATAATAACCATAAGTGATGAATTAATTTTTCAGCATTTATCTCTTAACCATCCTTAAGGGAATGGTGGAAGATTTTTCCAAGATTTTCCTGCCTTCAAATATAACCATACATTTCAATTTGCAAATATGGTTAGATACTTTTGAGAATCATTATTAGAAGACTAAGTTAATCCTGTGCTATGCTACTCAGTGTTTAACAATGTTAAATAAAAGCCAGGGGTGCATGCATTTTTCTCCTTTCTAAAACTACCTTAATCTCCCAGAAAACTGCTGTGGGGGGGTCTCAACAGGAAAGCTGTTATATTAGACTGAATATCAGAATGTGTCTTACAGAGTTGCAGTAAGAGGGAATAATCTCATTATGATTGTTGAAAACTGTAGGTTTCCTGCTAGTCTAAGAAATATATGAAAAGTTCTGCATAAGCCCTGGCACTGCATAGTTAAAAACAATCCCCCTAACACATCATTGATCAGGTCACACACTTTGAGACCTATATTCCCCTCCCCCAGAAAAGAAAACTGTTTTGGCCCTTGAATCAAAACATTATTTACCTCTGGATGTAAGTTATATATAGTTGCAAAGAAAGCTAGCAGACAATTGTAACAGAATATCTTTTTAAATAGTAATTTTATTAAAAATTACAATCACAATGATAAAAACTAATACAAACTAAAAGAATAAAAAGAAAAATAGAAGATTTAGAAAATTCAAGAAAGATTGTAAAATAGGGGAAAACTCAGTAACTACTGTGCTTAGCAACAGAAATTTTGGGCTCAGTTATAGTCATAAGTCAAGGATTACTTGAATATTAAACAAAAAGTAAAGAAATATATAAAGAAGTGACCCCCATTATCACAAGTAATAACAGTTTTAACAACTTAATCACCTTCTATTAAAATACAAAAATATAATTTTGTCATTTCAATCCTAATCAGCAAAAGTCCATATCCAGAGAGAGCAGCATATCTATTTTAACTTTGATCAAATAAACCATCTTTATATTCCTTCCTTGTACTTTTAACAATCTTGATTTTAGTCCCTTTATATAATGTCCCAGAACTTGGTTTCTTTTCATTATTTGTCCCATCTCATAAAATTATTGAAAGCTTTAACAAGCCCCTCTCATAAATTCAATATAGGAAAATTATCTAGATTTGTTACCTTAGTTTGTTGTTCATATATCCCTTTTAAATATTAAAAAATACAAAACATCTTTTGTATCTCCAGTGTACCACCTTTTTCCATATCACTTTTGTAGCCTGTCATTTTTTAAATCTTAAACTTTCAGATCAGTCTCAGTTTCTAATTACAAGCTCTGGTAAAATTTGTTTTCTTCCATAACATCTTTTAGAGACTATCTATAGAGACAAACACTCTTAAAATTGACTTCTGAGTCCATTGTTTAAAAATATCCTTCAGTATATCCAAAATTAAAATATATTCCTCCATTCTGTATTAATTAGTCAAATGTATTGTAAGTGTTCTTCTCCTTTAATTGTAATATTTAGTTCCTTCTAGTATCCAACCTTCAAAGTCCCATCCTATCATTTTTTTAAGAATTCACAATTTCCAATAGTAATGATTCTTGTAAATAATTCCAAAATCTTATTCAATGGCATCTAGGCCATTATCCCATTTTTATCTTGCCAGAATAAACATTTTAACCACCCTTTTGCTCTTTATTAAGAAAAAGGATCTTAAACTTGTATTTAAAACTTATTTCAGTAAGAATTGAAGTAACTTAATCTAATCTTTTCAGACTCAGTAAAGATTCTCAGTAACTGAAAAGCAATTAACAAGCAATTTCTGAAAGTGATTAGAAAAAAAAAAATGCGAACCCAGTGTCCTTTTATAGGTGCAATTCATGGTTTGATCAAGGTAGCTATTCCCTCATCTGCCATAGCTCTAAACCCATCAGAGACCATTGTCTTGCAGTCTCAGAGCAACCATCTGAAGCACTTGTGGATGATCTCAAGTCCTCTCCTTAACTGGAGAGAAATTACAAGAAACTGGTCTACTCATTGGCTCATCATTATTCTAGGGTGTTCACTTTACCATTTCTTCTCCAGAAGTCATAGTTTAATATTTGCCACCTAGATGATATGATCACTTTTCATCTCTGCAGAAACCATTTCAGAAGTAGGAAGATTTATAGCAGGGATGAACAACTAAAGGCCCTGAGATGTTGCCCATCTACAAGACCTAGTTCTTTCATCACAGGGCAAACTGATTGGAGTTAAAGTCCACCAATATTTGGAGGGCCACAGGTACACATCTCCAGTGTGTGGAACATACACTTGTGCATTTATAGCCTTGTCAAATTACAAACTATTTGACAGATCATACTTTTGTTAAGCTATAGGAAACTTTTGCTTTAAAAAAATATCTGCAGTCTTTTAAAACGAAAATCAATTGTAGACAGACTATGTGGAAAACTACAGCTGACACACATTGAACAAGCTGTGAAAATCTTGTTTTAAGCAACTGGGCATTTTCTTGCGTTAAGATCTGATTGCTTTCTACTTTATGATCAGTACATAAATGCATTGGGGTGCTTAGGTATGGCTTCTAACAAAATAGAATAATGACTTTCATAAACCAGTCTGTAAAAGTTTGGAAGATGACGTTAGGAAAATTGGTTTATTATTATTTTTAATGGGCCAAGATGAAATACATCTGTGAAAACAAGAAAATGTTTTCTCCATGGAAGATACATACTCTTGCAAAGTGGGGAACAAGAAAAGAGGGGTGCTTTCTAAAGTTCAAAGAGTATAGCAAACAGGTGAAAAACTTTAATATGTATTATCAGTGACATGGTGCATTACAGTTTTGTTTCATCCATACTGAATTCCATTTGTGATGTTGTTAGGTCTTAGCTCCTGCTTTAACTATCTCTAATGCACTTTTAGGCATGAACTTCTGGAAGAAGCTCGGAGGAAGGGCTTACCCTTTGCACAGTGGGATGGGCCAACAGTAGTTGCCTGGCTAGAGGTAAGCTTTAGGAAAACCTTCTAAAAATATTAGTATACCTGATTTTACCTTCTTTATCAGCAGCTTATAATTTAGGTTGAAAACAGAAATAAAAAACCTGTTAACAACCGTTAATTCTCATTTCCCTCTTGAAATAATGTCTATAAGCAGTTCATTCTTACACAGACATATCATACTAGAACTTTAACTGAAAAATGATCCAGTTTAAAAAAAAAAGATCAGCATATTTTAACCAAAATCTGTAGGAATGATAAAGTGAAAGTCCACTCATACTTTGGAAGTTAAAATGTAAGTTATATTTTTATAATCTGAGAGAAAAGGAAAAAATATTATTGAGGAAGTGGAAACTTTAAAATAGTTTAAGTAGAGTATAATGTCGATCGTGTGATGAATGTGAAATATATATGACTACATAGCATTTGTAAAAAAAACTTACATACCGTAGAATCCAGAAGCAGGTTCTTCATTTTTTAAAATTATACCACTATAAAATAAATTTAAAATCTGCAATCTAGAAGTAAATACAAGAAAGTATTTGTAGCCATGGGTGTTGTGTGTGTTATGTTTAAATGTTACATTAATTTTAACTCTATTAATAACCCTGGTCTTGAGTTTTGCTTCAGTAACCAATTATTAGATCCCTAGATAATTATAATTGTGTCATTTAATCAGAATAATTATTAACTAAAGCACATTAAATTAGTCAGAAGGAAGACATTTTTCATGAGGGCTTTCAACACGAAAGGCAGATTTTAAAAAATTGTACCTTCTTTGCATTAGTTCACATCCATTCATTATTCCTATCAGGATTATTTTGTTTTTAGACTATTGTATTTAGATTATTGTTTGTTTTAGAAAAAATAGTTTTTCTGATAAAGGACGTGTTACAATGGAACCAAAGCTGATTATGGAATGACATCATTATATTCCTATGTTTTGGGAAAAAGCTCTGGCGGTTTAATATTTTTTAGAAAGAAAAAGTTTATAAGAAATCTAATGTCAGAATGGTGTACTGGCTTCTAAATCCCAATACCTAAGCCTAAACTTGCTTACCCAATCATTATTATGTGTATTCAATGCAAGCTCCCAATTTAATTCAGCCCTGATAACAAGAATAACTCTATTGCACTTAACTACTGATTCTCCATCCCCAACAGCTTTGGCTAGGAATGCCTGCATGGTATGTTGCGGCTTGCCGTGCAAATGTGAAAAGTGGTGCCATCATGTCTGCACTGTCAGATACTGAAATCCAGAGAGAAATTGGAATCAGCAATCCTCTCCATCGTCTGAAGCTCCGTCTGGCAATCCAGGAGATGGTGTCCCTCACCAGCCCATCAGCCCCTCCAACTTCTAGAACGGTGAGTCATCAAGCATAAAAAAGAACTTTGTCAAAAGCCCAGTACATGTCCTAGTAGGTACCTCTGGGCAACCAAGTAATGAAGAGGATAATAGCTTATTACTACTTGTGTTCTCCAGTGACAAGTAAATATTCAGTGTCTTCTGAAGAAAAAAGCCCTGTTTTGTCATTCTAGATGACAGGCATTGATAAATATAACTTTTCTCAGCATGTCTTGTCTTCTCTTGTAGAAGGGTGAAACTGTTCTAGTCCAGAAGTTAATTCAGATGATAAACTGGATAACGTTAGAGTGTGGCGAAAATGGACTTAAATTCAGCTTATATGAAAAAAATCATCTTGATGTTATCCATTTTTCTATGGTGTTAGCAGAAGGCTGTCTTTTCCTCTTATACAGAGAATGCACCTCTGAAGCAGGGAGCTATCTGTGTTTCCCACAAGGACTAAGGTGGCTGCTATGTGCTTTTCTGATACATGGAAACCTATCGCAGCTCAACTTCCTGGAGTTCCTCAATTCCTTTCCTTGTCAGGGAAAATATGGGAAAGCTCCCAGACCTATTAATCACTGTTTACTTTTCTGGATTACAACCATCAAACTGAAAATCATATGGGACATTTGGGAATTAATAAGGTCACTTTAAAATGCAGAAGCCAAATAGGCCAGCTTGGTAGACCAGGTTAGAACTTCAGGTCAGATGTTCCTTACTTATTTATTATTTTTTAATCTTTAATAAGGTTTCTTTATACTTTATCTAGGATACAGAATTACTGATTGAACTGTAATCCTTCAGATGGTTCACCAAGGTTTTTATACTCCTAAATTATGGCTAATATCACTTCAAAGATATTTATTCATTAAAAAATATGATGCTCAATTGGGATTAAAGTGTTGTTTTCTTAAATCCTCATTTCTTCCATTATACTATTTTTCTGATCAAATGTAGCAACAGTTGAAAGTACAGTATCTCTTGGATCAACTTCACAGATGATTTTCCCATATGCAGGACTACACATTTCTAGAGCAATTTCTGTACTTTTAAATATGTATGATATCATTAGATTCGGTGAAATATTATTTCCATACAAAAATCAGTATTCTTCAATCTGATGAGATCCAGATTTGTTCAGACTGCAGAATCTATCATTTCGATGTGCTGGCTATGCTGAATAGAAATTACAGATATTACAGTTCCAGTGTATCTGGAGAAATCAGATAAAGAAAGCTGCTTTAAATTAACGATGCTTATGAAGACAATAATAGAAGAGTGTAGGGATTATTCACATTTATTTAATAGAATGTAGACTTCCTTTCATATCAGAATAATTCAACTGAGGGATTTTTTTCAAATTACAGGGGGAAAGCAGCTATTTAACATTGTTTTCTAGCTGCACCTCACTTGAGACAAGGATGTGGTTGTGCTCATTTTGATGCTGTATGCTGTTAACTTACAGTGTTGCTGCCTTTCTTCTTTAACACTGCTTACCTAATATGGATTTTGCATGACCCTGTGGGCATGGACAATAGCCCTCAGGCAACGTCTGGGTAACCCATGAAGAAATGGAAAATCTTGCAGCTCCAACCAAAACGGTTAGTTCTAATATTGCCTATCATTGTTATTGTAGTGTCATCATAGGAAATTTTTAGGAATACGAAATAATTTTACAAAATGATCTTCTTTGTTTATACAATAACCTTCATATGTGTAGGCTATTTTATGGAATTGTCTGAAATGTGTTGTAAACAATTATAAACTAAATAATTTGTATCAAAATAAATACAAATGCATTAAAATTGAGAAATCAACTCAATCCTCAGTTGTTTGGTGCATATTTGTTTATGTGTAAATCCCACCTTGTTCAGAAAGCTCCATGGTTAGAAAGCTATCATAACAAGTTGCTCTGACATTGCACTTCCCAAACCCATTCCTTTGGCAATCAGGGAAGAGGTCTGGCCAGGACATCTTGGGGACAGCAGTCAGTAGCTTGCTGGCCCAGCTGACAGCTAGTTTGGATGATTGCCATGGGATTGTCCACAATGCATATGTATTGAGGCTCCCTTTCCTGTTCAAGCTTTACAAAAGCTTGCAGACAATTCAAAAGTCAGTGGCATCACTGCTTTCCATTCTTGGCTAGTCAAAGCTCTTGACCAGCACCTCCCAGAGAAGGATGCATGGTGCAGAAGCTTTAATCAGTTGGTGCCCATGATTGTCAGCTGACTCACCAAATAGTAATTCTTCTGCCTGGGGCATACTGAAAATCTGGGCTGGCAAGAGGCTTATTTGCTGACTCTTTTCCTCTCCTACTGACCAAATTTTATGACAACCTGGAAAAGAATATGAGATTATAAAGATATATTGTACTGGTCTATTTATATCTTATTTATTGGTTTCTAAATATTCTATGTTTTTTGTTGTTAACTGACATTGATAATGGCTCTGTTCAACTTGCAGAAGGACAGCGAGGAAGGCAGCTGGGCTCAGGTAAGATCCCTTTCCTCTGATTATTTTTTCAACATGACAAACAGTACTTCATTTTCTGGAAATAGGAGCGATCAGCCCTTGTATAAATGAGAGCATATTGCTTAAACTGTAGAGTGCAGTTAATAGACAAGCAATAGTCAAGCTGGGGGAGTTCACCAATGTGGTGCTTTTCACATTAATCTAGTATTAAGCAGAGGCGTTTGGGGGCTGAAGATGAGAAATTAGCTTATTGATTGGCACAGCTCTCCTACAAAATTCATTTCCTTTGTTTTTCTGAATGGCCGTCTACTAAAAGGAAGTGTAATTCTGTATGTCTATAATTTGGAAGTTCGAAAGCTTACATATTACACCAGCTACAGGGTCAACTCAATCAGTATTCTGTTGCAGCTTGACAAAATTAATATGGAAATATTTCAGTACCTACAAAGATAATTTTATTGGATTGAGGTACAAGTCATTTAATTGTGTTCTATGATACCAAAACTAGCAAAAAAATTTTACCCTGGTGAAAACACATTTTTAACTGAATGTCAATACTTTGGTTTTCATTTATGCAGTTTTTTGCATAAGTGCTTTAACAATACCTTGCAACATAATTATGCAAAGTAATGATTGTGCTAATTGTGCTAGTTATTTTACCAATGATTCCATAACTATGAAATAAACCAACCACCACAAATATGTACCCCTTTTAAGTTTGCTTTCAGCATTATACTATAAATGAATACAACTAATAAATCTTATCTTCATACTGCTTGCACGAACAGCTTCATTTTGGCAGAAACACATCTCTAAATAGATTATATGAATTATCTTTTCCTTCCATATCCAGAATCACTTTTTGTGGATAGTTTCCCTATTTGTTTCCTTCTATTCCCTTTGTTGCATGGCATCCATACCGTATTCTTTGTGGTATTGTTGGCTACCTTTGCTTATTCCAAAATACTTATTATTTTGCAATTCCTAGCCGCCCCTACCCCCCCTATCCAAGTATTTACTAGGACCAACGCCACTTTGTTTCTCAGATCTGCCAAAGTGGATTAGATGCTGCTACCTGGTGACATATTGGAGTAGGAATGCCATGTAATTAGAGTTGTTCACCTATAATGCACTTCTTCAACCTGATATCTAGGTTAGGAATTGGCTAGGAATTGTAAAATTTGTTCTCCTGAATTTTGTGGTAGATTAGCTATGAAGTCATGTACGGTATGGCAGATTCTTCCTTTGCTATTCTTGTTTTTACATTGTAAGCTGCTTAGTCTTTCAGGAATTGATTGAAAATATCCACAGACATTTCAAATTTAGTTTTTTTCTTTGAAAACATTTCTCATCCAAGAACTGAAGCACCTCAATGTGTGTGTGTGTGTGTGTAGTGTTTGGTGTAGTAATAAAGTAACCATTATATTTTCCTATTTTTTTTCCCCATAGACCCTAGCTTATGGTGATATGAACCATGAATGGATAGGTAATGAATGGCTTCCCAGTCTAGGGTTACCACAGTACCGAAGTTACTTCATGGAATGTTTGGTGGATGCAAGGATGTTAGATCATCTAACAAAAAAAGATCTCCGTGTACATTTAAAAATGGTGGATAGCTTTCATCGGTAAGTTATAACATTTTTAATAATGGACATGCATAATATTCACTCACAGAGGTCTGTACAACTCCTAAATGAATGATACATGTTCATATGAGAGAATAGAAACATAACCGAGCATCCTAATAGTCTATATATTAATGTTATGATTTCTGCATTCTTCTTTCACTCTAAATTATTTGCTCCAAAATAGTTCCAGTATTTATGAAACTGAATAGGAATTTTCAATAATGATAACTTTCCAAATTCCTTATGTTATGTTACTTTTTTTAATAACAGAACAAGTCTGCAATATGGAATTATGTGTTTAAAGAAACTGAATTATGATAGACAAGAATTAGAAAGGAGAAGGGAAGCAAGTCAACATGAAATAAAAGGTAATGCTTTACTAACTTAAAATAGGTTTTTTTCAATGCTCATCCTATAAAATATTCTAAACAGTCTCATAAAAGTACATTGAAGTGCAGATAACTGCAAACCATCATCTCAAGATGGTAACTAAAGCAATAAGTAGTAAACAGGTTTATGTTTGCGAGTAATATCCATCTATTAGATTAATAGAGATCAATCTGTAATGGAAAACTACTAATAGATGGCATTACATTAAACAGCTAACATTTTTAATCTAGAGATACATTAACATTGGATAGGCTTTTGGTGTCTATGTGCTTTATCAATGTAAGCTCATCCTTGTGACCCTTCATATGTGTGACAATATAAAAGGGAAAACATTAAAAATGGCACCTAGCTTCATAATTAGATTTGTACTGAAGTATTTTTCAATGACATTATTAGAGAATATAAACATAAATGTTTCTTGCTACATCATATGAATTTATCTCTAGAAATTTCATGTATCCATTTTATGGAAAAAATGCTTTACATTTTGGAACAGGTCTAACAATATTATGGGACTACAATATATTTTTAAATAGCTAAGTTAGGTTTAGCTCAGTTCTTTTATTCTTATGTTTTCAAATTTTGGTTATTAGCAAAATTTACCTTTTTGTCTTTTTTACAGATGTGTTGGTGTGGAGCAATGACAGAGTTATACGCTGGATACAAGGAATTGGATTACGAGATTATGCAAACAATGTGCTAGAAAGTGGTGTGCATGGCTCACTCATAGCCTTAGATGATAACTTTGATTATAGCAGTTTAGCCTTATTGTTGCAGATTCCTACACAGAATACCCAGGTACCTAAATTAACCATTTAAAAACCATTCAATTTACATAGGATTTGAAGTATTTTTTACATTATTTTACTGGGTGATTTGTTTAACAATAGGCACGGCAGATTCTCGAGAGGGAATACAACAATTTATTGGCACTAGGAACAGATAGACGCCTTGATGAAGTAAGTAGTCTTATTTTTATATAATGAATTGTGAACAACAGAGAATAATAGATGTTTGTTGTGTCTATAAAATTTATGAAAAGGAAATAAGTATGTTAAAATAGATTGTTGAACATTATTACCATTACAAATTTAATTATACATAGATGAGAAAGTAGAGAAAGGGAGGAATTAGATATTATGGCTGTGCTGGCTCTAATAGAAAAAAAAGATCTAGTCACATTAATTCAGAATAAGTTGTGTATCCAATGAGAAAACAGATCAGTAGCTCATCTGTGCAAAATTTGTGTAGTGTAGTCCTTTGACAGGATGAAATACATGGTACTTTTGCAGAAATAGACCAAATTGCCAATATGCATGTTAAGACATATACCTACAATTAATGACCACCACCAGTGTCTTTTAGCCACATAATTTTCATTAGTTATGAGATTACAACAATAATTAAAACCAGCACCTAGAATTAAATCCAGAAGCAAACTGGCAACCAATGTAGCTCATGGAACAGAAGTATGATGCGTTGTTTTGGGAGCACATATAACTTGTCTACACCACTGCATTTGCATTAGTTGGGCAGTTCCATATGCAGTACAGTATTTCAATTTGGAGATGACTAGGGTATGGATGAGCAGTCTCCTGATCTAGTATGGTGCACAAAGCTGTGCAAAGGCCCTCCTGGCCACAACTGCTAAATTAAATGAAAACCATTTAATCGTTTAATATTTTGTCATTCCTTTTTTTATATTCTGTAGTTTTTGTAATTGTCGGTATACTCTGGCTATGTTATTACAGATGTGCCCATATTGTTAACCTGTTTTCAAAAATGATGCAAAGGCCAACATGGGACACCATAGAACCAGATAAAGATTTCCACAGTATACATTTTTGCAAAAACCATTTTTAATAGGCAATAATTATTTTCCTGATTATAACATTTTAAACACTAGGAATGACAGCTAGTCCAAGGAAAATATTTCAGCCTTACTAAAATTCAATATTGTATGTTGCAGAGCGATGACAAGAATTTTAGGCGTGGTTCTTCCTGGCGAAGACAATTTCCTCCACGTGAAGTTCATGGAATCAGCATGATGCCTGGCTCTTCAGAAACACTGCCAGCTGGGTTTAGGTTAACTACAACATCAGGACAGTCACGAAAAATGTCAACTGACGGTAAGCCAATTAACACCTACTTTCAAAATGAATGTTCTAACTTTGTATGACTGTTTAGTTACATTTAATATAAAATATTCAAATCAATTACATCTATTTCATAGCTAATAGAGAGTAAACAAAATGCATCTTCGAGAGACAGGGAAAAGGCAATGAGAAAATGGAGTTAAGTTTTCACATAATGTTTTAAACTATTAAAGCATGCAAGATATGTGCGAATATGAGAAAACAATATAGGCCTCCCATTCAAAACACTTGACCAGAAATTAAGTGTTTCAATTGTTGATTAAATATTATTAATGCTTTAATTCCTATTTCTAAATTAAAGCACATTATCCAATGCTGGATTGTTTCATTATTGGATTAATGCATTATTGGAAATCCCAAGTGACCCTTCCCACCTGACATAGGTGGACACTGTTTCCACTCCACTGGATGTCTGTAGGTCACACAAGGTATTAAATAAAAATTCTGATTACATATTCAGGTTTGGACTTCATTTAGATATGGGCTGTGCAATTTGGACATATGAACATAAACCCTACTTGAATATTTAGCCTACAGATAAATATCTGAAGTAGAACAAATATACCCTACCTGCCTTCCATTCAAAGAGCGATATGAAATATATTGTCTGATGTTGATTTTATATATCATGGAGGCAAATACTTATGTTTGTTAATATTTATGATGAAATAACATCATTTTAGGCAAAAGACTGAAAGAGGAAACTAAGCAATTGGAACTAAATAAGCTTAAAGGTAAAATAAAATAACTCACAGCTACTTATTATATTAGAAAAACCTCCATTAATGATGTTTTTCACCTTCTTTCAAGTTTAATATTATTAATATTATTGGATCTCTATTTGCAGTTGCTTCATCTCGGTTGCAGAGGTTAGACAGTTCTACAGTTCGCACATATTCATGTTGACATAGTTAGCATGAAAGAGCTCTGAACTGAACTAAAGTGAGTATTCAGACAAAAATACATGAAAGGTTGCATTCTTTATGGAAAAGAAATAACAAGGATACTTTAGGGTACTGCTGGAGGCTTGTGCATTTCAGCAGTGCTGGCAAACCTGTGACCTGGGCTATAAGCAGTGGTGGGATTCTGCCGGTTTGCACCAGTTCAGCAAACTGGTTGTTAAATTACCCACCCACCTACCCACCCCACTATCAACATTGATCCTGGGCACTGCACTGCGCTGCAATTGAGAAATGGGCAATGGAGCAGCTGGCGTGAGGTAAGGAGAAGGCTGCTTTCCCTCTTTCTTCTCCCTGCTCCTCCTTCCTTTATGCCGGCCACTCCATTGCCCATTTCTCCATTGCAGTGCAGCACCCAGGATCCACCTTGATAGGGTGTAATTTAACAACCGGTTCACTCAGGGTGAAGTTGCTTGTCGTGGGAGGCTTGTCCCGCATGTGTGGCAGAGCTGGAGGACAGGGATGGGCCATGCCTCCCACGACAACCAACCTGACCCTGGGCGAACCAGTTGTTAAATTATTTGAATCCCACCACTGGCTATAGCATTTCAGGTCAGGCTATTCTGTTCCTGCCTGCATCCAGATCCTGTTCACAGTAAACAGTATGGCATGGGGTTGGGGAATAAACTTGATTTACTATAATTTTTTTAATAAAAAATAATTAGTTTTGAAAATGTAGGCAAAAATTAATGTTTATCCATGTAATTTACAATTACTACTGTTCAAACTGTGATGTCACTCACAATCCAGTGCAGTAGCACCTGTGTTCATTAGAACAGTGATGATACTTTTTCCAGTAATGACCAAATTCTATAATCATGAAAACATCATCTTTCAAAGTGCATATATGTTCTAAAATACATCTTAAACATTATAGTCTTCCCACTAGAGAACAGCAACCTCAGTATTTTTATTAAAACATGCTATTCATTAAAATAAATTTATACTCTCGCAAAATAAAATCATTTTCCTTATTTTTTTTCAAAATAAGGTAGTGGTGTTTAAAAGAAAAAATAAGATACACAGAAACTGTAATCCTATACAACTGTTTTAATAAATAAACTCCATTGGTTTTACTGATTTTTTTTCAGATAATCTTACTGTATCTGCATCCTTAATATATAGTATAAACATCTCTACTTCATGTTATTCTAAGATTAGTTTTTGAAACAGACATTCAAATAGAAAATTACAAGATTTCTTCAAGCTATTTTAGATATTCTTAGAGATGAGTTTAAATGCAACCAGTGAATCTTCTATAATGTATTTTTACTGATCCCATCTTCATCCTGCCTTACCTCTTTCACACCTCAACTAAGCTTTATTTTACAATTGCTATCCAGAGATTATTACTGTAAAATCATCTATATCAGTGTAAATGTTATTATTAAATGAACTGTTTTTCCTTACTTCTAGATGCCACCTCTTTCTTCTATTTTACCTGAAGTGCACTACTACCATCTTAAGAAGCTTTTTATTCCAAGAACAGGGTAATAGGGAAGAAAATATAAATGTTTATCAAACTAGAATGTGTGGTGATCTTTTTACATATTTAGTTATAATGTGCAACCTGCCAAATACTACTGTCGCACAATTTTTTAATCCTTTCTGTGGAGAGTTGAGACAAAAGTCGATCCGAAACTCCACTGAAATGACTAAATAGTGTGTAGCAACAATATTGTCCAGATTGCACATCTGATGTAGTTTAATTAATAATTACTAATTTTTAAAAATATACATCATGACAAATTTGGCAAACGTGCAGAAATGCTTTTATCAAAAGGGGGCCTTCATTTTGAAACGTGTTCCATCTGTTTTATTGTAATATACTAGAATTACATGTATTTATGGTGAATTTCTTTTAATAAGTCTCATGTAAATGAATATAAATATGATTTTTTAAAAACAAATATGTGGTACATGGGGTCTTAGTGCAAGCACTTGACAAATACATTGCCAGGTATACTGTTTGTATCTTTTCATTCCACTATTTTTTACAATTTTGAATTGTAGCAAAGTCAGTTGGATATTCGATAGCAAAAGTTATTAGATGCTTCATCTTGTTCCTACTTTTTCAAATATATACACACACACACACACACACACACACACACACCATTTAAAGTGAATTATTGCCTCCAATGATCAAGAGGTAAAGATTTAAACATGAAACTTGAGCCAAAAATGGATCTATAAAGACAAAACAGAACTCATACACATATACAAAACATACACAAAGAAATGCATACAAAATTGTAGAAAAGCACTGTGACTCTTTTTTCCTAAAACCAACATGAAGAAAAACTGTAAAAATCAGAACCAATTATGGAAAACAAGAGACATTTTCCTCAGTGGCTATGAAGAAGCCATTACCAAGAAGCAGCTAGCTTTGCTAGTATTTTTTTTTTTTAAATTCTTCACATGCTAGCTAAAATTGGCCTTAAACAAAATGATAAAAATAAAATAAATCTGATTTTCAATGTTTCAGTTGTATAATAATATCCTCCATGTCTTCATTATAATAGGGTATTGGAACAGCTGCTTGTCTAATGTTAGGCTTTCATTCAAAAGTGGCCTTGCTGAGACTTCACTGAAGTCAACTTTATCAGAGGAAATAACTAAAAGACAAAACAGTTATTATATACTGTATAGAAGTTTAGAGGAGAAAATATTACCTGCTGTGGTTTTATTTGATGGTGTTATTGATGTTTGCCCTTTGTTATATTGGAAGTTTCAAAGTAAGAACTATTTAATAATGTAATTTACCTACTCTATTTGCTAATAATCTTGCTGCCTGATTGATCTTATTGTAGTTTAAGTCCTGTCCTTCAGCAGGCTTATCTGCAAAACATCTGCACGTGCATTTGTTTTACTGCATTTTTAAAATTTTAAACAGATTTCAGTTAACTAAATGGTGACGGAATTTTTTCTCTTCCCCTTGTCAATAAAATAAAATCAGTACCCTTTTATGTGTTCTGTCTGTGGTAGAATTGCATACATCATGGTTTCAACCTTAATTTTTAAAGACAAACATTGCTTAAGTGATAAATATAATCAAGACATTCTTATTTATCAGGCTATTAAAGTACAGAATGTTTCCCATTCCAATGATTTGGAAATTTGAGAGACCCCATTTTGAGTTTGAAGCAGTTGTTGGGAGTTCAAAATGATTATTACATATCACAGTATACACAGAGGTGAAATCTAGCCAGTTCGGCACTGGTACAGGCGAACCGGTAGGGAAAATTTTGATTGGTTTGGAGAACCGGCAAATATCACCTCTGGCTGGCCCCGCCCCTGCC
>JANHFL010006022.1:18010-33675 GCA_032468155.1 Oxyrhabdium leporinum
TTGCCTGCATTCGGCAGGCAGTCAGCATCGCCGTCTCTACAGCATCGGTTATGTGACTGGGTGGGCGTGGCCAACTCAACATCACTTACAGCAAGGTGCCACCGCCCCACCTTGCCATGAGTGATGTTGAGTTGACCACACCCACTCAGTCACATGACCCCCACCAAGCCACGCCCATAGAACCGATGGTTAAAAAAAATAGATTTCACCACTGAGTATACTGTCTCAATTATTGTATCGGAGATCAATACACTTCTAAAATGTTCAAAATATTAGTTTCATATTTGAAATACAATGTTTTAAAATCGAATAATCTGATTTACTCAAAAGTATTTGAATTTAAAGTGATTTGCACACAGTACTATGAAATACACCAATTTCAACTCATTCTAGCTATATTGCAAAATGTTTCTTTTCAGTACACTACTGTGTTTTTTCCAAATGAACATCTTCTGGACAGAAAATACATACACCGTATTTTTTGCACTATAAGATGCACTCTCCCCCCCAAAAAAAAAAGTGGGTGGAAATGTCTGTGCATCTTATAGAGCCAATATTGCGGCGGGGGAGAGGGGGGTTGGTGCACTGCTGCCAGAGAACACTGGAGCCTTTGCTGCCGAGCAGTTGATTGGCAGTTGGATTGGCCTCCCGGAATACCACCCATCAGTTGTTCTAGGCGGGAATCACCACTGCTGCCACTGCCTATCGCCACCCATTTGCTGCCCGCCAATTGCCGCATCCCATTCGCCACGGCCCGTTCACTGCCAATGGGCAGTGGAAAATGGGCTGTGGCAATTGGTGAATGGGCCATGGCAAATGGGTGGGCAGCAAAAGGGCCGTGGCAAACAGGCAGGCAGTGATCAGGCAGCAGTGAACGGGCCGCGGCAATCAGTGGCAAATGGGCAGGTGGCAAATGAGCAGCAGCAAATGGGCGAGCAGCGAATAGGCGGTGGCAGTGGCAATCCCGCCGCCTAGAACTGATTGGCGATATTCTGGGAAACCGATCCAACGTCCAATCAGCTGCTCAGCAGCAAAGGTCCTGGCAGCAGCAGCAGCTCAGCTCAGATTGGTGGTGGGCATAATGGAGCAGAGCCCTGACGAGCCACATGCTGGGGCTGCAATAACGTGCTGAAGCTGACCAGGCTATTTGCTGTTTGCTGCAAGGATGCTAGCCAGATGAATACTGGATGGATGCTGGGAGGCAGAGGTAGATTTTCTTTTCTTGTTTTCCTCCTGTAAAGCTAATGTGCATCTTACAGTCCGGAGCATCTTATAGACCAAAAAATACGAGTATGTTAATTTTTAATTTGTTTTCTGCCTTACCTTTATGATCCTTGTGGAGGCACAGAAGAGGGCATGTTTTTTCTAAAGCTGAAATGAGGAATTCATAACCTACATCTACCAGCCTGGGCTACAGATCATTCTACACTTCTGTTCCAAGTGTTTTGTGAATTGCATTTTTTTCATGTTGGCTTGCTCTTTTTTCCCCTGTCAGTGAATACAGTTCAGTACTCCACGTCATTAGGCTGCTGATCGAAGAGCAGATGAAACAGAGCCTTATTTCCTAAGAAAACATATTGGTGGGGTCTGTATAGGAAGCCAGAGACCAAGTAGCCTTTGGATTAAAACTCATTCCACTACCCCCCCCCCCAACCTCCAAAAAAGGATTACTGTACTTGACCATAACTACCTTGTCCAAACCCATCTTTGCTTAACACATAAGAAATTTGGCATTTCCTTTTTAATCAAAGGGGGATTCCTTAGATTGCAGTCTAAATTGTACTGTATTAATCAGTAACTGCCATTGAAAGCAACTGGACTCATTCCACAGAGAATTAAAATTTGACTAAAAAGGAGTGGGAGAGACAGGATAATAGACAAAAGATTTAAATTTATTTTCAATTAAACATTTTTACTGATTACCACACAAGCAGGTTGAACAACCCTCAATTAGTCTCACAGCTCTTCCCTTAATTTCAAAATTATTTCTAAGCAAATAGACAATTCATGAACCTTTTCTAGCACCTTTCTGAGTAAGACAAGGATAAAGCAAAAGAGGATGTCAGAATGAAAGAGAAAAGCTATTTTCATCCCCTCCCAAATACCCTCATTACATGAAAGGCCCCAACAAATTACTCATAGAGGGTTATGGTACTTGACCCTCCTTCCCAAATAAACACTTTTGGGGTATTTCTCTGCCTTTCACATTTCAGGCTACAGGTAGGTACAAGAAAATGTTTTCAGGTATTATAGTAACAGAACACTTCAATTACATTAAATATTCCTCCGCCTGGCCTCCTTGCTCTTATAGTAAGAAAAGAGCCTTACCCAAATTCATTATCACATTATGGGTAACAATTCTGTGAATGTAGGATGATCAAACATATACAAAGATTATTCTTTGGTTAAAGCCCCAAATACCAGTTTATAAAAAGGTATAACAGTGTTTTAAAATAATTTGGGTATTTTAGAAAATGCAACACAATTTTAGAGACTACATCTCTCAATATTTTAACACTAGGGGGCAATATTTGTGAACTATATGATCCTTTTTGGCTTGGTTCCTAACTGAGAATTGTTATGTGGCTACAAGTTGTTATTCATCTTGAATATCTGGCCATTCTAAATATGAGATATTTTTTTTCTTCCTTAAACTTATGTTCATCGCTTGTGAAATACTATACAGCCATAATCACCGTAATGGGCTATGAGAATAACTTTGAGAGAGAGGAGGAAGAATAACAGTCTAGACAATGGTCTGACAAGAGAAATCTGACTGTAAGCCTATAATATAGATAACGTATTAGTATTCTTGTTTTGGTTTTCTTGTCTGGACTAACTTCACAGGCTGACATTCAAATCCTGCTCTAAAGGATTTCTTAAAACAGGGGTGCCAAACTCCCGGCCCTGGGCCGGATGCATCACGTGCTGGCCACACCCATGCCCGGTTTAGTGAAGTGGGGAAAAGTCCTGATACGTCACGTAATGCCGCCATGACGATGTGAGTTTGACACCCCTGTCTTAAAGGGTTCTACCATGTAAGGTCGTAAGTCAGATTACACAATCTTTTTTAAAAATAATTGGGCTGCTTCATCACTCAAAGAACATTCACAAAGAGCAGCCCAATTCTTCCTGGCACTTTATGTTCCCCAACTTCTCTGCCAAGTTACCTAGTTGTTCAATAAATTAGAAACTAATGAGAAAGTTACCATGGAAAAGGAGAGTAGGAGATAGGAATAAAGTCCTTGACTTAACAATTCATTTAATGACCAATCAAGGTTACAACGGCAATGAAAAAAGTGACTTATGACCATTTTTCACAGTTATGACCATTGCAGCATCCTCATGGTCACATGATCAAAATTCGGATGCTTATTAGCTGGTTTATATTTGTGACATTTGCAGTTCCCAGGGGTCATGTGATTAGCTTTTGCAAACTGACAAAGTCAACAGGGAAGCCAGATACGCATAACAACTGTGTTACTAACTTAACAACTGCAATGGTTCACTTAACAACTGTGGTAAGAAAGGTCACAAAAGGGGGCAAAACTCATTTAACAAATGTTTCACTTAGCAACATAAATTTGGGGCTCAATTGTGGTCATACAGAGTCTACCTGTACAATTTGTCAGTAAAGATTATGGGGCTAGCCAGTATTTGTGAAAAATAAAGTAGCTTATCTCTACCCAAGTAGTTTCAACTGAGTTTTTACTATAGCCCAGAAACATTTGTATCTTGTCCTTAGCTGAAAATGAAAACTTTAGATGGCTGAGGGACAGTCTCAGTTAATTCAGTAGCCACTGGTAGGCCTGAATTACAGGATTTTGCCAATACCTCAATCATTAACTCTATTAGCAATCATTTTCTTTACCTAATTACTCAAAGTTTAAGTCTGTATGTTAAAATTACAACAAATTTTAGCTACCAATGTTGAGCTACTTAAAAAACTTCAATATAAGTATGGGTGTTTCGGACAAAGCAAACTTTTAAGGACTAAGATTAAATTTCATTCTGGCATTGAAAGAAACCAAAACAATTTTAACAGGATTTAAATTATGTTATCTGTTGCACTGTGTTTAAGAACTGTGTGCATTATAAATATTTGCTCATACAATTCTAATTACCATAAAAATTTAAATCATCTAAGTAGCTCATTGTAAAATTTACACTGCCAACTGAATATTACTTGTTACTATGATCTAATATTCAGTAACACATTTACGGAAATAAAATAAACATTTTTACTTATATTTCTGGCATAATAAAATGCAGTAAGTAATGCAGGTCTTCCTTACATTTTAGTGATTGTTAAATCTTATTTTAATTCTTTTAATACTTCTTCTACATGTTTAAACGCAGCAGGGTCCTCAATAGTTGGGGTTATCTGAAAAAAAAATAACTCAGACTCTTAACATGGCAAATTAAAATTAATGTTTTCTTTTTTGTGAAAATCATATATGTCAGTATTTGCCCATGAAAATACAATGCATCATAGGGCAACAATTAAAGGTAGTTCAGATGAGCCAAGTTACAGAATGTGTCCAAAATAAGGACCCATGACTTCTAAGGGAATGAAATTTGGCAAAATTGTACAGCTTGTTATACTTTGCTACTGTTGTGAAACCAGACTGCTGTTACAGTCACATGATCTTCATTTACAATGTTCTGTGACAGTTTCCCAGACAGTCTTGCAATCCCTTGTTCCTTCCCCCATCCAGCAGGAGCCACTTACCTGGCTATTGCTAAGGGAAGGAAAGGGGAAAGGAACAGGGAGGAAGGAATCCCCATGCACCCTTCCCAGTCCATGAATCCCCTCATACATAGACTTTTCCAAACTTTCCCGTGCACCTTCCTTGATAACATGCAGTGCCTCCTGTCCCCTTCCCAATAGACACTGCCCCCTCACACCTTTCCTGACCTGTGGCAGCTCTTGCGCACCTCCAGGCACCCTTCCCAGTCCCACAATGCTGTGCCCTGCTGGCACAGTATTTCTCACACATCCCTGCAACTCCCATGCATTCTTCTTGCCTCGTGCTGCCCCCCGTGGCCAACCCAACCCACACAGCACCTCTCACATGCACCCCCAGGTACCTTTTCCAACTTATACCACTGACCTGCAATGCCTTCCCTGACCAATATGGCATTTTTTGTACGTATCCACACAGCCTTCCCAACCCATAAGGCATCTTCATGCATCCCCACATACCATTTCTGACCTGCATCCCTGGCTCCCTCCCTTTCTTACTTGTTGTAGGGCCCTGCTTTGCAGGTTGTCACAGGGCTTGTTGCTTTCTCCACTCCTTTTTGAAATCTACATGAAATTGCTGGGCAGGATCATATGTCACCATGGGATGAAGTATCACCAGTATGCTGATGATTCCCAGTTATACAGCTTCATCCCAGGTAAAGTGGTGATGCTGTGGATGTCTTTTCACAATGCCTGGAGGCTGCAAGGGCCTAGATAGTGAGACAACGATCTTCAACTGAGCCCTGGTAAAATACAGTGACTCTGGGAAGGGAGCCCCTCTGCATCCAGGATTTTTTTATATTTAGACTTGGATGGGGTTGCACTACTCCATACAGACCTGGTGTGTAGGTCTGGAGGTCTTCCAAGACTCACAACTCCTGCGCAAAGAGCAGGTGGCAAATGTGTCTAAGAGGGCCTTTGTGCAAATTTGTGTTGTGTGCCAGTTGTCTTTTCCTGGATAGGGAACTCTGCTCAATCACTCATGTCTGGTCATCTCCCATCTGGACTACTGCAATGCACTCTACAAAGGATTACCCTTGAAAAGTATCCAGAACCTTCAGCTGGTACAAAATACAGGCATGCAGCCAATTCTGGACACCCAAAGAATGGTGCAGTAACATTTCTGCTGAATAAGCTGCATTGAGTACCTATCTGCTTCCAAGCCCAATTCAAGGTGTTGATTTTAAACTTTAAAGCCCTACATGACAAGGGGTAAGGTTAACTATGGAACTTTACCCCATTACATCAGTCTGTCCCATAGTCCCACAGGGAAGGTATATTGCAGATTCCTCAGTTGAAGAATTCCAACTGGTGAGGTCGAGGAAGAGAGCCTTCTCTATCATTGCCCCCACCCTATGTAAGACTGTCCACCTGGAGATGAAGTGGGCCCCTGCTTTCTTGGCTTTCTGTAAAGGCATAAAAACATGGTTTGGGGTGCACAGCTGAATATGCAGCTGTGAGGCTGGTTGGTGCCCTGAAAGCTCTCCTCTTTTTTAATCAATTTTTAACATTCCTTGCCTCTTTTAAATTGTTACATGTTTTTTATGCTTTTAATATCTAATTGTACACTGCCCAGAGTCTCTGGAAAAGACATGACAAATAAATAAGTTGCTCCCTCTCTCACTGAATTTTTGTCCACCCGTGGTCATTTTGTTTCTCAATTTGGGTTAGGAAATATCTCTGAAACAATGACATGTTGGGTCACAGGTTGTCTAGTAACTATATATTCTATTACTGGCAGTTACCTTGTATGGCTTCCCATTCACAAGAGAAGCAAGAGCTGATCGTGGTATCTTGCCAGAACGGGTTTTTGGTATTTGTTTCACAAATACTGCTTTCCGAAATGCTGCCACAGGACCAATATCTTCTCTAACTCGTGCAACAATTTCTTCTAAAAGTTGTTCCTCTTCAATATCAATTCCTAATAACATATAAGAGCACAAGTGTCACAAGTGGCTTTATTGCTTTGTATGGGTCCAATTTTGTTTCTCACCGGTTTCTCACAGTCGAATCAAGATAACAATCTCAAACCAATCATTCACTTCCAAATTCCAAAAATTCCAACCTGGTAAATGAGCAGTTCTCACCGTTCCTCAGGACACACAGTGCTAGAGGAACATGGCCCTTTAGTCGATCCTCTTGGCCAACAACTGCACAGTCTGCCACAGCCATATGGGAGAGAACAGCCTGAAGAGGGGACAGAATAAAAATACTATATTAGACAAATATAAGACTGCATGTCCATTACTTATCTGACAAGGTGCGTCCAGCAACAGCAGTCTATGGACAATAAGATGGAGTTCTCCATTAACAGGAAGCTTGTGAACAGCAAGCATTCCCCTTGGCCAGATGCAACTGACCATCTTTGTCATCTCATTTGCATACAAACCCCTAAAAAACTGTTTTATACAGTTTTGAGATCCCTCAGGAACATGGGGGAAGAAGTGATCAGAGGCACAAGGATCAGGCTACAAATGAATGTTCTTTTTACCAGTGGGAGTATTCTGAGCAGAAATTTGCTCAGGAATTCATTTAAAACAGAACAAACATTCAAGGTCCAACTCAGAACATCTAGATGTCATGGTCCATTCATTAATCTGTAGCAATAGAAACTAATTTGCATATTATATGGTGGCTCTTTCAAACATTAATGGGAACTTTTTAATATGTAGCCTGAAAAACTCTGCTTCCCAGCCATGCTCAACTGAAATTAAGAGTTAATACGTGCTAAACCGTATGTGATTAGAAATGAATTTGTGGTAAGGTAATTTATGTGGTGGTTGGCTCTGATGTGTAGAAAAAGGAGTGTGCAGGAGTTACAACATGAGTAGACTGCTTATTTCCACTTGGACCTCACTAAAATAGATGATTAAAACTCCTAAATTTGAGATTAGTGTGGAAAAAATAAATAACAGTTATAAAATATAACTTTTCATTAAATAGCAAGGAATAAATTCCCAAGCATTTGTGTGGGGAAGAAGCCAGTCTAATTTCAGTGAAATAGGTGCAAGGCTTTGAGTTAGATTACACTCCAAACCAGGCTATCACAAGGATATTTCAGTTTGAAACTTTGATCAAATCAGATTAACAAATTAAAATTGAGACCTGTTCTAATCCATTCAATCAAAATGCATAGATGAAAGCACTGTGCAGCCTTGTATATGTAGTCCTCGACTTATGACAATTGAGCCCAAAATTTCCATTGCTAAGCAAGGCAGCTAATAAAGTGAGTTTTGCCCCATTTTAGGAAATATGTTTTGCACAGTTGTCAAGTGAATCGTGTGGTCGTTAAATGAATCTGGCTTTTTTCCATTGATTGCTTGGAAATGTTGCAATGGTCGTAAGTGTGAAAACTGGTCATATATCACTTTTTTCAATGTTGTTTAAATTCAAATGCTACATTAAATTAATGGTTGTAAGACGAGGACCATCTGTAAAACATTTCATAAATTCTATATATGATCTACTGCCTCTGGAGTTGCTGCAGAAAATATATGATGCAATATCAGTTCTACAGAAAGAGAATGCAAGGGACTGAGTTATATAACCAATCAGTTTTCTCATTTGGTTGAATTTTATGATAGAGCTCCTTTGGACGGCAAAACAAACCTTAGTTTGAGTTGCTTTGATTTGTCCAATTCTCAGCGCTTTTAATGTGCTAAGGAAGGCCACAAACTTTAATTTAGTTCTTTCTTGCATTAATGAAATGATAAGACTTCTGTGCCCTGTCCTGGCCATACAACTTGCAATGAAAGCTGCAACCAAGTCCTGCTCAGGAAATGCCAAACCTTGCTAATGTGCCCCGTCCAACTTACCCACAATGCTGAGGAGATATTTTCCAGGACGAGCAAATTTGCTAACCAGTTTTGGCATTCTTTCTGGCACCTTAGAAAGCCAAGTGATCAGAGGCGACAAAACTACCTGGTCCAAAAGGTCAAGTCACTGAGTTTTTCTGGGCTATCACATCTGGCATGAGTTCATTTTAAAATACTTTTAAATCTTAAATGTTTTTCAAATATTTTTAATTTGGATTCGAACAATTTCTAAATTAATTCACTGAGTCTCTATAGGCTCTGCTCAATGATGGCCATTGTAGTGGCCTTTCCTCATGTTTACTGGTTCATTTTTAAAAAGATGTGGAGAAATATTTCAAACAAATATTTACAGTTAGATCCAATAAACCTCGGCAGATTAATATCCTTTACAGAGATTAGATTTGCTATTCTCATCCATTACCGCCTGCTTCTGAGTGCTGCAGGAATTTTAATGCTTCCTCATTCCATGGATGATTTTTCTTCTGTATCAAATTGTGAAGCAGCTTTCTTGAATTCAAATCAAATCAAATCATGCCTTCTTAGAATACTGAATGACAGTTTAATGATATGCTTCACTAAACGCTCACCAGGCTAAACAATGCATCCTCTCTACCTAACTTAAAAACACTTATTTCTTTTTCTTGCATTACAATCAATGCTGTCAGGGAGCCACTATTTTTTCTTCAGTGTCTTGGATAAAGCAATAGTCTAGTCTAGAATATTGTCAGAAGTTAATACAGTATAATTGCTTTCGTGAGTATGTAAGAGGAGCAGCCTAGTAATGATAAGAGCACTGCTCCTGTTGCTCTACTCATTCATTAAGTCTTCATGGAGAAAACTTTGCTAAAGAAGAGGCTCACCAGGAAAATCTTTGCCCCTTAATTTTGAGACAGATCCCCCTCCACTCTTTCTCTGCATTTGAAACTGAGGTACCATTTTTCCTCGTTATTTTAACTTTACCTCTTCAATTGCACCTGCTGAAATTCTGTGGCCTGCAACATTTATCACATCATCCACACGAGACATGACATATAGATAGCCTTCTTCATCCATATAACCTGCATCCATAGTATCATAATATCCCTAGGAAGAAAAGTAGATGAATGAAAAATGCTTCAGAATATTAAACACAACAATATTACATTTTTGCTCCTAAATCAACAATTACCAAAGAAGTATCTCATTTGATCCTTGGCATTTATTCTCAGTTCCAATCTAGAGTTCGTGGTTCTGTGCATGGAGGTTGACAGGTCGACACATCATTAAAGTGGTTTCCACATAAACTCAATATGGAACATACATAAGCCTTTACCATGGGTGCTGTTCATCTTATATGTGATCCCATTGGATAAAGTCTTTTGGAAGAGGAAGAAAAATACACAGGTTTGGCATAACTGAACCTTTTGCTGTCCTAAATATGCCACATATGTGTGTATGTCTGTGCATGTGCGTATGAGTTCAGAGGATTTTTTTACCATGTAAAATATTTTAATATAAGATGATACATTTTAACTAAAATTAAACCAGTTAGCAAGTTTAAAGATTGAAAATTAAACATTTCCATAAAGCTAAGAATTTTTTTTAGGATTCAAAGGCCAAATGAGAAATGTTCTTACAACAAGTATAAGGGATGTGAGGATAGCCACTGATCAAAATTAAAGGAAAAATATAGAGCATTTCATATTATTTTAAATAATGTATACCATTATATATTTAACCACTTCTTACCGGAAATTTTTGGAAATATAATTCTTTATAAAGCTCTTCATTTTTCCAAAGACCTAAAAAGGCTCCTGGCGGCAAAGGCAACCTGTTGTATATTTTAAAAAAAAAATGGGGAGGGGGTTGTTATATAACTGCATAATACATTAATACAGAAAACTCAAAAATAATGAAATATGTTCTTCTAAACTCAAAATACTTCTAAATACAGGGCTAGAATAGTTACTTTTTCCTCAACTTCGAGCACAAGAACTTCCAACTATCAGCTGTGGTCCTCCAACCACAACATGCTTAAGACAGAGTATTTGTCTTTAGTCATTTCACACAAACTATTATCCCTTATAGAATGGCTAAGAGAAGAGAAGCAATCAAAACATAGTTAATAGCAGTGATTTTCATTCTCACACATTGTCAGTAATTGTTATCATTTCAAATACATTAATTTATAGCTACTATACCATCAAACGTATTACAAGGAGAAACTTGTGAGATTTTCTAAATAATTCAATATTCCTCAAGAGTTTTCCACAACATTAGTAGTGTTATGATTTCATAATTTATTGTTAAATAACCCTCTCAAAAAACCCTTTCAAGAAACAATAAAAGTATATTTTCAATGGTGCTGCAAGTATAGAAGGTTGGATGGAAAAAAGTAAACATAAACAAATTAGGCATTTATTTCCACCTTTGTGCCCCCCCCAAACGAATGACATTTGAGTTCATAGTACAATCTAGATTAAAATTTAAATCATTACCTATCCAGGAAGACCTTCCACATTGTAACACAAAATAGCAACAGAAAGTGATTCATAATTTAAACATTTGAGAATAATGCTGCACACTGTGAAGTGTTATGCAAGTAAATCAACTTAATTTTATAACTCTTGGACCATGGATTCTTATTCTAGGTATTATTTTCTTCTTTGCTTCTATCTCTATGCTTGTCTAGAAAATATATAGAGACCAACATAACAGGTGTCTAGACAATATATATAGAACAACATAACCAGTGTTAGAATTCTACCTGGTGACTTGCAACAGATATGCTTAGATATAATAAATGGAAAATGTAAGAATTTGTTACGGTGTTTTACAATAGCTGGAATTGGCATACATCTGCTAAAAATCATATAAAGATCCACAGGTTGCTCAGTGAAGTTTCCATCATAATGATGGCTTTTATTCTATCTTGAGATTATTCACCAAATATTTACGGCTCTTCATTGTTAATTTTTCTAATGCATTTAATAAATGAGCTGGTTTGATTATTGAGCTAGATTACATATAATGCACATAGAAGCAGTAAGCAGTAAATCTTATAGATTATACTTAATGCATTGTTCATAAATAAACACAAAGGTATTCTGGCCTACAATATTTAGAAGTAATGCAATAGAACAGTTTATGTGCTAGCTACAAGTGTCCATCTTTAAATCAACACAATAACCTATATTTTATTATCAGAAGCTACCTTTACCTATAGCAATTAATCTTTTTCAGAATACAATTCTATTTTTCAGTATATGGACCTATTTTTTCTATTTCAATTAAGGTTTTTTTTCCATAAATGGAGATTGGCTTTCAAATATTTTCTTGGCAAGCAGACATTGCAGCAGATGAATATTACAATATTCTATCAGCAGACCTGGGTCTCCCATAATAACAATATAAATTATTCTTCAATTGTCCATTTTGAATACATCCTCGTTCTTTCCATCTGTTCACTTTGTAAAATTGTAAATGTTTGGGAAGTCATGAATTGCTTACTTCACCACTATGTTTCCTAGAGTCTTCACCTTTACAGGTTGCTTGTTGTCATCCAGAATCACAACTAAAACAAAAAGGCATCACAAGTCATAAAAACAAAGACAATAGTTCCAGTTTCAGAAAGTTAAATGGATTGAAAATTCTTGTTGTTTTCAAATTTTACATTCTTGAGAATAATGAAAGATGAGGAAGTAGAAATGGACAAACCAATATCTATTTCTAGGTTAATAAACATGAGTCATTTGCCATAGTTATCTGAATTTGTCTTTGCTTCATCATTACCATGCATCTTATCAAAATAAGAAAAGAGAATATTAAAAATTTTAAAGCATTTCCTTCCATGTATCCTTTATATAAAAAATAATTATTTTGAGTTAATTTATTTATTTATTTTTTAAAATTAAAATTGCTTGCACTACATTTCATAATTTCATTTTACAATTTTATTTTTAGTTATATTTTAAGAGAAAATATCCCTTGCTGTTCAAAGTTAAATCACAACTTTATGAAAACTGTTACTCCTTTAATTTTGATTGCATATGTTCTATTCTTTCTTCACTTATCATTCAAATTAGAAACAGCTATTGTCTTTTTATGTCTGGTTCATAAAAGTCTTCCTGATAACGTTCAGCAGAGATTTTCTGAATTGTGAAAAGTATTTATGGAGGTTACCAAATTGATATATTGTAAATATGCAAATACCAAGCTCAAAAGCTGCTCGATTTAAGATTTTTTTTCATATGTTAGTGCAGATACTGTAATATACATATAAAAATGCAACAATATAAAGCATCTTGTTCAGAATATGTCAGGAATACCCATGGAATACATGGCAATTGCCATTTCATTATAACCTACAAAATTAATTCGCCCAGATAGATCTTCAAAACTTTCAACAGTATCTGCAGTTCTAGCCTAACTTGCTATGACAGCAATTTAATCTCTATGAGGCAGTTTGCATATGTTTTTTTTTTACTTTTATTCATTCTGCCCCATACAATTCAATATATAAGCGATTCTGTAGCATTTGTGCTACAGAATGGAAAGCCCCATGTGAAAACCTATATGCGTTGGGATACTCTAAAGCAGAGGTGTCCAAACTTGGCAACTTTAAGACTTGTGGACTTCACCAAGGCTGGCAGAAGAACTCTGGGGCTTGAAGTCCAGTAGTCTTAAAAGTTACCAGGATTGGACACCCTGCTCTAAAGAATCCAAGCAAAAAATGAAGCAATAACAGGCCACATTACACTATGTTGTGCCTTGAGGTCAGAGTGAAAACAGTTATTGCAGCGTTAGAAAACTTATCCATGGTACAATTTCATAAAGATATTGCATAAAGATATATTTTTCAGGGTTACTGTCATCCTGGAGATAACAGGAATTTTGAAGTAGTTAAAAAAGGTCAAAGTTGGGTTGGTTCTAAATTGTCAAAAGAGCAACTCTTAAGCTTTAAAGATTGTTTACCTCTTCCTTTTACCTCTTCTCCCTCCCTCTCCCCCTCTGTGTCTCTCTCTCACACATACACATACATAAATAGTATTTTAACAGCATCTATTTGCAAGTTTACCATTGTATCCTGGTACCAACTTTCCTGTCTGTCCTGGAGGAGGAGTTAGTGAGTTTCCTAAGCCAATGCAGGAAGCTGTTATTGGAGAGCCTGTTTCTGTAATTAAAAAAAGAAAAATGTTTTTTAAAGATTTTTGCAATGTTATAATCAGAAGTTATTTTCATGTGTAAATTAATTGGCTTTGGGGTTCACATTAAAAACAATATTTTTTTTAGAATTTAAATAGCCTAAGACAGTGCTTCCTAAACATTTTCCCCCATTTACCCAAAACTGCTTATAAGTCCTTTATACTGCTTATCCGAAAATTCTTCTTTAAATGTCCCTACTGTGATTGTGTAATGGATTCATCTGTCATTTATCCAAAGAAAAAACACTTTTCCCAATCTTGGGTAATTTTCTCAGGTTTGGGAAGCATTGACCTAAGGAAACTAATAAGCGCTCTTGAACTGGCACTAAAGAAACTCTGGTAGAAGTCCTTAATAGAGCATTAAGCTCATTAGGTGATGTGGAGCCAGTTATTATCACTCAACCTAGTCTACTTAACTGAGTGTATCTGAGAATAAAAGGAACTGAATGAAGAATATTCTGTTCAGCCCCTTATATGACACTTCTGCTAATGTTAGAATCAGTACAAAAAGCATGCAAATCCTGTTTTCAAATTAACCTGACTTTTAAGGATGACTTCATCACATACAATAGATTGATTGTATAACATACAGGTAGTTCTTGTGTTATGACCATTCATTCAGTGACTGTTCAAAGTTATGATGGTACCAAATGAAGGGGTCTTATAACAAAGTGCAGCTGTCGCAGTCACCAAAGTCACACAATCATGATTTGGATGCTTGGCAACCAACTCCCAATTACAATAGTTTCAGGATCCTGCAGTCATGTAATTGCCACTTGCAACCTATCCCTCCCACAAGCAAAGACAATGGGGAAGCCAGCAGCATGTCACAAATGGCTCCTGTTAAGTTGCTCTTGCTCCTGCCACTTTTCCTCATGAGAAACCCCTGGGCACCATGGGGATCTCACACTCCAGAGCCCACCTACCTCCACTCTGCCACACCTGCCCACCTTCCATAATGCCTATTCATGGTACCTCCACCCATCTACCTGCCTGTATGTAGTACCAGCCCGCAGTACCTGCTTACTTGCCTATCAATCTAACCCACTAGCCTACTTGTCTGGAATGCAGTTTTAGTACTTCCTCCCACATTGTGGTCATGTGGGCTCCTTGCTTAATGACCTGTGCAATCCTCATTGGCATTGGAAATTGACAGGATTGCCGTTGGTAAGCAATGCAGTCACGTGACTTCACACTTTACATCCATATCACTTAGCAATAGGAATTCCAGCCCCAATTGCTTTCTGGACTATCTGTAATACTGTATTCATAGTATTACAATTAATGCTAAATAACAATTCTATTCATGCCTAAGCAGAGGTGAACCCTCTAAAACATATACGACTTACTTCCACATAAATGTACATGTGTTTGCAACCTGAGTGTTATTGAAATCTTCTACAATAAGGGGTATATTGAGAGCATCACAATAATAGCAATAGCACTTAGACTTACATATATACTGCTTTACAGTGCTTTACAGCCAGAGGTGGGATTCAGCTGGTTCAGACTGGTTCACGTGAACCGGTTGTTAAATTTTTTCGCAGTTCAGAGAACTGATTAATCGCACCATTGGTTGGCCTCACACACCCCACCCCATCACTCCTTATCTCGCCTCATCCGCCTAGGCCGCTCGCCTAGCATCAATCCCGTAGCACAGCTGCTGCTACTCTCTGATTCCCTCGCCTCGACCATGCGGCCCAGCTGATCTCTGCTTGGTGAGTCTTCCTTCGCTTCTCGCCCAGCTACCTCCCATGTGGTGCCTACGGCCCAGCCTGCTTGCCTGCCTTTCCCGCGGTCCAGCCCACTTGCCTTCTGCCACCATTGCATTGTCTGCCTGCTGGCCAACAATGGATACTTAAGAGACAGATTTCCTACATACCATTCGGAGCCCCTTCCCCCCCCCCCTTTGGGCTGACA
>JANHFL010006022.1:33775-57059 GCA_032468155.1 Oxyrhabdium leporinum
CTTGAGCAGGGGGCTGGACTAGAAGACCTCCAAGGTCCCTTCCAGCTCTATTCTATTCTATTCTATTCTATTCTATTTTATTCTATTCTATTCTATTCTATTCTATTCTTGATTTATCTGTTGTTTTCTCCAGTTGAGGAAGAGCAGTAGACATATTCTGATTGTTTGGAGTTACTAGCTCTGTTCAGACTCTACTCCTGATGTAGCTTGAGACTCGAAGTGAAACTTCTGTGCTTTTGGTGTAGATCTATGAGTCAGGACATTTGCTCTATTAGATAAATAAATAAAAATATCTGAAAGTATCTTAAAAGGGGATGAAGGTCTTGAATTAATCTAAGCAAAGGGTCATCTAAGTGGATAAAAGTAGATTTAAAACAAGATAAAAATAATAAAAAACAGAACTCTAATGAAAAGGAGATAGACGAAGCAGAAATAAAGAGTATGGCCATCATAGGCAAAAATCAATTTAAGTAGACAGTACTTCAGTTTCAGAAGCACTTTGTTACTGAATGCTTCCTTATGAAAATATTTTTTCTAATGAGAGATAGCATGCTTTCAATGCCATCTTAAGATCTGCTACTTTAATACATAAAATCAATGGTTGGAAATTCTGATTGTTTAAATGAAACTTCTATTAAAGTAAAGCTGTTTACAAAGTCAGAGTGGAAACAAAAAGATCACAGGGAGGAAGGAAGGAGAAAAAAGAGGAGGAAAATTTACTGTAATTCATGCGCACAATGGCTTCATCTGCCACTATATAGTGAACAAACATGATCTTCAAACAGAAAATGTGTCTCATCCTTTATCTAAGTGCTTTGAATGATGGTTCCAAAAATAAAAATGAGCATGAAAATCCAACTGGGTGACTTTGGGCCAGTCTCTCTCTCTCTTAACACAACTCACTTCACTGGGTTGTTGTGAGGAAAATAGGAGAAGGAAAGAATATCGGGTATATTCACCCCTTGAGTTATCTATAAAAATAATAAAGGTAGGATAAAAAAAAATCACATAAATAAACTCAATTCATATGTGCTGCCAGTTACATTCCGGCAGAAATAATTCAGGTGAAAGCAGTTTTTAAGATACTGCTTCAAATAAGGCTGATTCTACTTCAGTAAAAATAAAACTTGTACCTCCAGAAGACAGAGGTGGTGGGGTGGCTCAGGGGTTAAGACCTTGAGCTTGTCAACTGAAAAGCAGGCAGACCAGGTTCTACACCTGAGCACAACGTGACCAGGTGAGCTCCCATTCTCGCCCCAGCTCCTGTGTACCTAGCAATTTGAAAACATGCAAATGTGAGTAGATAAACAGGTATCACTTGGTGGGAAGATAATAGTATTCCATGATGTTATGCTGGCCATATGACTACAGAAATCGCTTCAGACACCACTGGCTCAATGGCCTTTAAACAGAATGAGTATTGCCCCCTCTAGTTGGCAACTAGAGTGAATTTACTAGAGTAAAATCCACAGGGAGGGACTCCTTTACCTTTTTTTAACCTCCAGAAGACAGGAAAGGGGCATACTAACAGAATTTCATAACTTTTACTATTCTTAAAAGATATATCAGCATGACCCATGCATATTGCCAAGGCCATCTGGCAAGTTTTTCTAATCTGGTAGAGAAGTAATGTTTTTCATCTCCTAAAACAAACATTGCTATTTCAATGATGTGTGATGTCAGTGCATGGAGTGTGCCTTGCTCTACCACTTGCTTTTGATTGCAGCAGGTGAACCTATTAACACCATAGCTAACTTTTCTACTCGGCCTTTCTGCTTTCCCTTACGGACTGACATAATAACCAAAGGAAAAGAAGCACCAACATAACTAGAGAAAATGATAGCTTGAGCATTCTGAGTGCTTCCTCCAGCAATCTTGGTGTTGCTATTGCTAGAAAAGTAGGACAAGGAATCTCTAAATACTTTGAGAGTTATGTTCTACCTACACTAATAATAGCAGCATTAAGAGCACCAAACAAAGAAAGTAGACCTGGACCTCCCTAAAGCAAACTAAAAGTTTTACTGCATAGCTAAACTCATTACTCCAGCTGTCAAAGTTTGCCTCTCTTGGGGTTTTTTTTCACAATTGTTCACTGGCCTTGTTACCAAAGCAAAGACCAGAAATATAGAAAGAGCACATTTAAGTTGATATTTCTTTATGCAGCCTGCAGCAAACCTTTTTAAGCCAGCTGTCTAGGAGTAGGCCAAACAAACACAAAAAAACCATAAGTTAAGTTTATAAAAAGATAAAATCTAATCAGAAGCAAATAGATCCAGGTCCTCAGCTTCAGAAAAAAAGAGGAAAATAAAGCATAATGAAAATCATTCTACTGGACTACAGCTGAGGAGACAAATCCAGATTTAGACTATCCTTCAGCACATGAGCTACAAAGCAGGAATGCTCAACATCTTCCCAGAATTTTGGGTGCAATTTTGAAACGTGAACACTGAAGATAATCTGAGTCTACAAATGGAACATTCTGGAGTTAAACTGCCATGCCACCGTAATGAAAATATGAATGACTAGATACATAAGCAGTTGAATGCATTATAGTATAAAACAGTTGTAGTCAAGGAAAAAAGTTTAAATACTTAAAAACAATCACACTAATTATACAATATCTATTATTATGACTCTGTCATAGCTAAACCAAGCATATATTTAATTTTTCAGTTAATTAAATTATATTTGCACTTTACAATGTTGAACTTTGGCTCATTTGCATATTTTTAATATATTATCAAGCTTTAACAAAGCACAGCAGAAGACAGTTGCAAAAAAATCTGACTGAATCATTTTTTAAAAGTACAATGATTCATTCTTCCAAGTAGACAGCTTCTTCTATTGGCTCCATAGAAGATTGGTGAACAGTTAGTGTTGTGGACAAGTTCTTCCCTTTGAACATATAAGACATATTTATACAGAAAGGGTTATTTGGCCAGCCAATGACTTTGTATAAAACTTGGCAAGCTTTGAATTACAAATTCCCCCATATATGAATTCAGAAATTATTCAGCATCTTTTGTAAATTCCATTATTTTTAATCAATCTTGTTTACCCCATATTTGTACCATTACTTGCAACTATTATGATAAAGAGGACAATGCCAGCTCCCTAACCTAATCCCTAAATGAAGACATCTGCCAATAAAAGAGGGAGCAATAACTAAAAACAATGCTTTCTTTCATAAAGTCAGTCAGCAAAGTTTTCAAGTTATTGACAAGATATGTAATTGGGAAACCCATAATTAGGCAGCCCAAAAGTGCTACCTGCTAAGACTCTGCTTTCCCTTAAAAAATATTCTTGGCAAAGATTCCACTAGTTATGATTAAGTCCCTGATTAAGAGGGGCTACCAAGCCATCTCCAGATGATTTTTTTGTTTATACTTTCCATCTCTTAAGAAAGTTATTGAAAGGCAGCAAAAGCTCATAAAGAGTTTGAACCCTGACAAGGACCCAAAATCCCAGGAAGGTCCTGCACGACTGTCAGTTCCAAAGCATGTCATTGCCATTCCTGGAGTTCCTGGAATATTGAAGGGATGCAGATTGTTACATCTTTCAATATTAACTTTCTTCTATTCATTCAATAAAATCCTTTTTGGCCGTTTCAATCGGGTTTGAACATATTCAATCTTAAAGAACCTATTGGCTCCTGACTGACCAGCGTCCAAAGTATTAACATATTTCTTTAAGCATCCTGTAGCTAATGCATATGTGAAGATTTCTTGTAAAAAGGACATGATGTTCTGAACAGAGAAAATGCTTTTTAAAGATAATATATATATAAAAAGCAACACATTTGGTTTGCCACATGGACACAAATTTCAGTCCTTCCCACCTCTCTCTCTCTCTCTCTCTCTCTCTCTCTCTCTCTCTCTCTCTCTCACACACACACACGCAAACAGTTTCAATGATTAAAAACATCCAAACTTCATCCCCTGTATTAAAATCATTCCTAGTAGGAAAGCACATGCCCATCTCCACATATCATAATACTTGAGCATTTCTGCAATTTCATGAGTTAGGGCCAGCAGTGGGCCATTTGCTCCTTCCCGCTCAAAAATCCAGCTGTATTCTTGGAAGTTAATATCCAGCAGGTCCACAGACTGAATGAAATATATGAAAAAGTAGCAGAGTAAGGTCAAGCCAAAGGAATATCTGTTAGCTAAATTACTGACTCTGTTGTTAATGGTAGCTAATTTGGAAAACATTGAAGAATATCATTTTTAAGGATCTGGAATCATATTTCTATTAATTAAGCTGGGCAATCTGTATCCATAGAAATAATGGCAAACAAGATACTTTGTCTTGCTTTTTATTCTATTGCATTCATACCATGAGTGGCGTCATTGAATTTTTGCTTTTTAAAATTCAGACAGTTGAAATGGTCATTTTACTTATTTAATTACCCAGTTTGAAAGAGAAACTTTTCTTTCATAGCACATCCTACAGAAGGGAGAAGAAAGCAATAAGCATCTCGACTGAAACTGTATTTTGGAATGGAGAAGATAGGCAGACATAATTTGTTAAGGCAAAGTGGCAGAAACAACTTCAAGACTATTGCCAGTACTCTTTACTCTCTTGTGTACCAGCACATCAGAGCATTTTAATCAAAACCTTTCTTTTTTCCAATTTTGAATAGAATCAAAACATCTTACTCATTTCCACCTTTAAGGTACTTAACAACTGGTATTGAACAGATAAGACTCAGATGATTAACTCAAAAGAATCTCAGATCAGTGTTAAACATTTTTAATGTAACTGCTTCCAAAAATGCATTATGTCTGCTTTAATGTCAGTAGCCCATCATAGACAAAAGATAACATATTAGACAGCTGCTATTTTTAAATATGTGAAAAACCATCTACAGCAGGGATTAGTGTTTCATAACCTCTTTTGTACTCTTTCTCCAGGAAAAGATCCATCAGGGCTGCTTTAAATCTACCAAAGGATTATTCTTTCTATAAGAGAAATTCATGGAGTTTAACTCTCAGTTCCCTATACACAAACCGTCAGTAAA
The DNA here is from genome assembly GCA_032468155.1 of Oxyrhabdium leporinum. Taxonomy (NCBI): domain Eukaryota; kingdom Metazoa; phylum Chordata; class Lepidosauria; order Squamata; family Cyclocoridae; genus Oxyrhabdium; species Oxyrhabdium leporinum. The sequence continues at coordinate 38,796 of JANHFL010006022.1, forward strand.
AATATCTACATTACCTAATGAAGCCCCTAGTCACAGAACAAGGGAAAAACCCATTGCTAGGCAACAGAAATGACATCAGCAACCTGTAACATTTTCAGAGAAGCATATGAAACTAATGGCAGTCAGAGCTTCTCTCACTTATGCAAATGAAATTGGAAAAACTTCCCCACCATCTCTCTCCTTTAGCACACCTTAAAATTACTTTGAGATTAGATCCATGTCTGAACTTAGATTACTCTTTCTTTTACTGCAATCAGTAAGGGACTGCACAAGGCAAGGAAGGAGCCTGAAAAGAAACACTGGATTCATGCTTAACACACACAATTTCAGAAGAAAATGAGATGCCATACATATGCAGTTCCAAAATCAGAAGAAACGAGAGAAAATCCATATTGGGGTACTTTCAAAGGGATAAAGCTGGGCTACCAACAGAGGTATTGAAATTGGAGTGGGGTGGGAACATGTATCTTCCTAATTTTGACAGCATTTTGAAAAGCTGCCTCAAGTAAACATTGATTCACCACTATTAAAAATTTCAGAAGAAAGGAAGGGAAATGAAGATATTAGTAGTACTGTTTTCAAAACATTTTGTCCTCTCTCACTGAATAAATGCAATCTTCTTCTTTGGACAATTGAGAAACGAAAACCACCCAACCCTACAATTTCCATAATGTTCCCTTTAACTCTATAGTTAGCAAAACCTTTTCATCACCTTTATTTTTAAAGTGGGATTCAAGTTGGTATACTAACCTGAGTACTATTACCAAATATGTTAACTAAATGTCTTTTATTCTTCTGTATGACACATGATACTAAGCTATGTATATAAATGTATATGCATCCTTTGTATGTATCCTAGTCAGTCAGTGTACAAACTGAATAAAACTGAATTAATAAAATATATTAATTCAGTTTTATTCAATTTGTACACTGACTGACTCCCAACCTGAACATCACTTTGACTTGGCTATTCCCCACTATCTGCTACATTTAAGAATTTATACTAATTAATCTCTACTTAATTAGTTCAAATTCTTAAACATCTCTACTTAAGTATGTGTAATCTCACTTAATCCTCCACTTAGTGAGACTATACATAAATCTGCCTCTCATGTCCTAGGCTCTATGAAAAAAATTCCCAGTTCTGCCATTTGTTATACATTCTTGTTCACATCTCAATGTCAGCTGCAGCTCCTTCAGATACTTGGGCTTTAATAAATAGCATTTGAACTATCCTCTGTCTGCTAATAGTACATTGAGGAATGCTATAAATTAGTTACAGTGACCAATAATAATGGGCACAGCAGTAAGAAAGCTGAAGGGAAAAAAGAACTTTAATATATTGAGGAACTATACAGCATATAATACCTATTTATTGGAATCATTTGATATTTTAGATGGCTCTAGAGACAGTTGTTATGTTATCTATTTAAGAGGATTTATTCTCTATAGTGCCTGAGGACCAGGACAAGAACCAAGGGGTGAAAGCTTTAAAGAGATTCAAACTTAAAACCAGGATGAATTTCTTGATCATGACAGCTATTAAACAGTGGCACATCCTTTTTCTTGGAATCATAGGTGGCCCATCATCAGAAGTTTTCAAACAAAGATTGGACAGCCACGAGTCTGGGATGGTCTGGGAATCTCTGCCCTGAGCAGCAATTTTGAACCACTTCCAATCTTATTTTATAAGCCAAGAATAACAGGATGGAGAAGAGGGACTTCACCCAGCCCATTCTAGACATAACTGGCACTTCAGCTGCTACTCAGTTTCATCCAGCTTGTTGTTTGTTGTTACAGCAACATCTCCATGAAGCCAATCTCACAAGAGACTCTCAATAGTCATTTCTCAGTGGTGAGTTACAACATATTCTAGCATTGCCCAGTCATCAACATGACAACATAAAGCTTCTGTTCATTACTGTTAAATCAACACTCTAGCCAGTGAAGATAGATGAATCATTAGTAAACACATGGATGGAGTTTGGTTGACAGGGGTTTTTTTTTTACTTGAGCTGGCCTTTCCAGGATGAAGCAAAAGAACAGCTGAAGCAATGGCTGTCTAGCCCCCATGTCTTTCAGGATAGACTTTGAAAATAGCTATGAGAACAAAGCTATTCAAGAAGTATTTATGATTCAATGCATGAGAGAAACTGAGTCACTTCTATGTTCTCCATGTGTTCAACCTCATGGCAATATTGGAACCAAAGACAAAGGATGGTGAATTTGCTCTCTGCAATCCCTCAAACAATCCAAATGGCTATTGATGGGTGGCGCTAGGTAAAGGAGATGTAACTGGCATCAGAAAACTCATTTTTCAGACACACGTTCTCCAAAGTCAGTGCTCTCCCCATTTAAAACTCTACCTTTTTTTTCAAATACCTATCAGATTGTAAATGGTGGCTATTTTCTCCCAACATTTGCTACCAGTTTTGAGGGTGTGGTTCATGTGCAACTCTTGCTTGCTTACAACTGATCTGAGAGTAAAAAAAAAGTATACTGTATGTAATTTTTAAATATTTGGAGTTTTCATACTGGTGCATTTCAACTCTATTCCTTCCCATTTTACGTACAGATAAAAAAAATATTTTTTTCTAATAGATAAGTGTATATCAGCCTTTTGTTTTCCCAAGACAATAGTATTCAGTTAATTCATGATTCTTACATAAACACAATAATTCAAAACATTAAAAGGTACAGATATAGTAAAAGAAACCAAAATAAAGTGGGGAAGCAATACAGTAGCTATAACAAGGAATCCAAATTAATGAAAAAATACAAACTTATGACATGTGAACTAATCTGAAATACAAACTTCAATCAAAAAAGAGGTAAAACTATTTATGTGAATTTGTTTTCAGACAAGTATAATCAACTCACCAGTTTGCCACCAATGATCCAAAACTGGTACCTTGAAAATTTTTTTGCACCATTCTAATGTATCCACATCACAGCGTTCACCAGCTACAAATAGCGTTTGAAACCTACATTACATAGATTATTTTCAACATTACTTTCCTACTAAGAAATATAAACATATCACAATAAATGCAGTTATGTATAATATTGTTTCCTACTTACAGAAGACTTATGAAGCAGGGATACTCACTTTTTTTACATTTTATATTTTAATGCTATACCAGCAGTGAGGGCAGGATAAAAACTCAAGATATCTTCATTATATTCATTTTCAGGTAATGAAAAATAATTACAGTGAATTTATTTATTATCAATTACTATCAATTATCATCCTGTCACTTTAAGAAGTATAATTTGTAACAACTTTGGGAGGTTTCCGAGTTCATAAATATGATTTTTAAGGATCACTTATAACCCTGCAGTCTCAGATTCTCTATCTTACAAGGATTTCCAAATAGGTAATCATGCAGCAAAAGAACCTGTGACATCTGAAACAAATACATTTACTTTAGCATAATGTCTGTAAACTGGATTGATTGTTCATTGTTCGTTCAAGGATTATTACATTTTCCTTTTGCACAGCAATCGTACATAATTTTCAAGTAGTTGATGGCATGTGCTGCTGAAACAAGAAACAAGCACATTGTTAGATGAAGGAAATGTTTTGTGTAGTGTAGATGTAGAGAACAGAAAAAATGGCCCTAAAGAAGATGAAGAAGAGCTGCTACCAAGGCAGTAGCAGAGGGGCTCTAGTCTCAGCCAATATAGTAAAATGAGTAAATGGCTCAGACAGGTGCCTCCCTAGATAACACAAAGATAAAGGAAGGATTCAGACTTGCAGGATTCTGTTACTGTAGCTGTTACAATTACAGTGGTACTGACTTACAACAGAACTGGATAGTAAGTAAATTTATGCAGATGTGTAGAGGTTTGCAAGGAAGAGTAAGGAAATTAACTTGAGTTCTAGGGATCTGATTCAACAAGTCTGTAGGGGACGGAAGTTGGAATCAAAGGCAGTAGAACCATCAGATACTAATGTATGTAGAAGTGATATAAGACGTCTTGCTTGACAGCATGACGTCAACAGAACAGGTGACCTTCCAGAATGGAGAGGTTAAAAGAAATAGAAAAAAGAAACAAAAGTTAGATTTGTTTATTAAGAAAAGAAGAAATGCCATTGTGCATATGAAAGATACACACACACACACACACACCTATAAACAGAAAAGAGAGGAGCAGAAGGAATTTATCTTGAAAAACAATAGCTAGTAAAAAGAAATGATTGTAAGAGGAAACCTGCAGAGATAAAGGGAACAAGGGACAATGTTTCTCTCTTTGCAGTACTGTGCCCTGCTGGGATTCATTCCTTTAGAGATGTACTGAGATAATTTTGAAGAAAGTATGCAGTAACAGTTAATCAAAAGAAAGAGACAGTCCTGGGAAATTAAATAAAGCATAAGAAACAAACTGAAAATAATTCCACCTTGATTCTGTCTGGTGTATCAGGGGGCAAAAGGAAACTCCATAGTCATTCTAGTTTTTAGTATTATACCATCCAACAATAATGTGGTATTCCTGTAATCTTTGTACTGCTTCTTGACTAATCTCAAAGGGCTCATAACTCCCTGCAGCCACATAATGCTGTGGTTAAGTGCATAAAATTCAGATCAGTTAGCACAATCAACTAGTGAGGGGGAGATAGAAGCTGCCAAGTTTCAGGCTGTCAAGCAAGAGAATTGTCTAGTGGATTTTGGGGAGAGGAAGGGTTGGGGGTGCTCACTTTCACTTCCAGAGTTCAGAGGCAAACAGGATTTAAATTGGCCAAAGAGGAAGATCCAGGGGTGATCAAGCAACCAAGAGAAGAATGATACAACTCCACAAGATTTTTGCAAAAGCAGCTTGTGGCTGTATTTTTATTATGGGAGCACTTTTGAAATGTATTGCTCAGGAGAGTGCTCAGACTATTGAGAAGATGAACTGCTATCTCTAGATAAGCCTCACATTCCCAGTGAACTTAGTAACTGTTACCTCAAGTGATTCTTGTCCCTGTGTAATATTGCCTGTGTATCTGTATGGCTATTGTTTGGTTAATGCAAGTATACACTTTTTCTTCTTTACATAACTAAATGTTTATATATATATTTATTACTGGGTGTCCCTGGAGGGAAAGAGACAATCATCTTTTAGAGCCCTTCTGCTGAATAGAAGACTAGGCAGAAGATTTCTTTAAAGTGAATTAAATAGAAAGTGATCCTGCTGAGAGATTCCATGTGGAATCAGCTTCTTAAACTCAGAACCAGCCACTGTGCCAAAACAGTACAACGGTAAAGTGGATTATCGCAGAAGAACCTTGTTCAATTAAAAACGTAAGTTCATTCCAGTTCATTGTCCAGTTCTATCTAGTGTAAAGATAAAGTATAGAAAATAACACTTGCTCACCAATAAATTCTAATATGGTAGAGTTCAGGAATTAAATAATATGTATAGGCCTCACAATAATGAGAAGTGCCAATAGTTTTAGAAGATGATGTTTTCTAAAGACAACGAGAATTAAGGTATCAGGTAACTGAAATTATCTGACAATATTTTTCAAATAGATTCCTGAATAAAAGAAATGAGATTTAGAAGTGCATCTGCCACAGATGAAGTATTTGGAATAAATAAACACAAAACAAGTTTAATGAGATCAAAGCCACATTCAGAGAGTGTTGTTCTTGCAGTCCTAGTTTGTGGAGCTTATTAAAGCCATTTGTCCAATAAAGTCCCATTTTAATGTTATTTCTGTTTTCTAGGGCTTTGCTATCATACCCAATTTTGCATCATCTGCAAATAGGATAAGCAAAGAGACCAAAATTCACCTTGTCAAACTGTACTGTTTCCCCAGGACAGCCTCAGGGTCCTGTTGACGGATTGCTCTAATTGCAGTTGGTGCAGTAAAAAGAGCCACTACTCCATATTCTGACAGCACACGGAAAAAAGCACCTGCATCTGGAGTTCCTACAGGTTTTCCCTATGAAGAGATTAGTTTTTAAAATGTAATTGGGTAAAGAAGTATTCCTTAACTCCTTCACAGTTTAAGGGCTCGTTGCAACATGGCATCAACTTGTCAGCAGAATGCTGAAACAATGATTAAAATTCATTTGTACAAACATGAGGAAGTTATTCATATGCACCCACATTAGCGTATCAAGGCTGTCTGGTGATGCACTGAATAAATTACCGAGGTACAAAAAAACATGTCTTGCAAGTACTCCATCGAATTGTTACCAGGTAATTATTAACACATTGCACAGACATCTCAGCAGGTACAAAACCAGGCTGACCTTGTTTGGGTTAAAAGCAGACTCAAGCCTAGATACCACTATTTGGGAATCCCAGACCTATAGGCTAAACTAAATTCCTTCCAAATTGTTATAAAGAAAACTCCATGCAAGTATCCATGAAAATTATCAAAATTGAGCTCAACTCAGAGTCCTTGCTTATTCATTATCTCTTATGTTTTGATTGATTTATGTTCAAAATCCTATACAGTTTTTAAGCCACAGTATGAGCAGACTCTTAGTCAATGGAGACTAGACCTTTTTTTGTGCAAGTGAGGACCATGGTGGATGAGGTGATGATGAACACCTGAGTCGGGGAGGAAGGAGCTTCTCTTTTCATGAGTGATTTTTTGTTGTTGTCCCTTTTATCTATATAAAGCGTGCTCAGAGGCTGACTTTGGATATACTTTCTGTTTCAAAATTAACTTTTTAAGTTTCTCAACAACTTGGTGCTAATATTTTTGAGAAAAAAATATTAACCTGCCTGGGCCTTTGGTAAGATTTCTCCCTGTTCCCATACAGGAGTAAAGCAATTGCTATAAATCACAGAGCCTTTAAGGTTGTGAGGCCACTGATGAAATATCCTACTGGGGAATGCCTGCTTTGTACCCACAACATCCCACTTCTCCCACATACTTAAAGTGTTTCTCTATAATCTTAGTTCAACTTCTAACTAACAAAATCTATAAGATGCAGAAGAACAACCTGAGCATCTAAGCCCCCTAATTTTGTCAAAATTACTACTGATGATAAGTTTACAAATTGGTTATTTGTTAATATTGAACAGCTGCTTGACCAGTCTTATCTCATGATGGAACCAGAATAAAAATGATCAGAGAGAGAGAGAGAGAGAGAGAGAGAGAATATATGAAACTGATTTGTTCTCATGACTTAGACGTTTATTTAGTTTATTATTTTTAAAATAATAAAAAGAAAAAAACAAAACACAAAGATAATCATGATAAAAATGCATACATTATCAAAGCAGAAATGCACAACATGTACTTTTAAAAAAGGTGTTTTTAAAACTCGCTACTTAGAAGTTGAATAAAATATAGTTCTCCAGATGGCATATAATGGGGGAAAAGTACTTTATTTAAAATCAGAGGAAAAAGCTTCCAATTTTCACCTCTAGTATATAGATGTGGAACATGCGAACTTCAGGCTCTCTATGGCTTGCTTTCATAGCGGGAAACTATACTTCTCTTAGGCTAACATAAGCTACTAAACAGATGAGAGGGCTCTACAAATTATGTTTCTCCAAGGAAGACAGACCCTTCCTAATCACCTCACAACCAGACATTCTATATGAGACTGGTGAAAAGCACTATTACTAAAAGTAGTAATAGTGATCACACATTAATTAACAGAATTGTATGTGTCTATTTACAGTTTGCTGAAGAGCAACTCAAATGAGTTAAATAATTTAAAAATAAAAAATAATCACCTCATATAAAACTGTTGTATTCCCATGCAGAAGAGGTCCATAGCAAATGTAAGAATGACCAACCACCCAGCCTAAATCAGATGCAGCCCACCAAACCTAAAAATGAGATATAAAATGTAATTAAAATATAGGCACTGATTTTCTTAATTGAAACATATAAACTGAAATTACCTCTTTAGACTTAAGTCCATATACAGCTGACATGGTCCAGTTTAGCATAACTGCATAGCCACCTGTTGGTCTGACAACACCCTGAATGAAAGAAATTCCATATTTAAATAATTAATTAGAATTAAATGAACTCTTGCAGGAAATTAATATCCCTCTCCTTAATTCTAGGGGCTTTCAGAATACCAAGCATAGGTTACAAGATGCATAAATTTGTTCTTTATTCAGAATCTAGTTCTTACATGCAAAATGGGGAATGTGTAATTATATCATGGCAGGAGAAAAATTGAGATTCTGCATCTAATCCAAATGTATTTTTTAAAGCATGGTGAATATTCTGCAGATATTCTGAACTTTAACAAGGTCATAATAGATGGACATATAGTTCAATAACATGTGGAAAGTCATAGGGTTCCCATCCCTTTTTAGGACCATGAATAGATGTAGAAAGATTTTCAGGTAATTGAAAGAAAACAAGCTGCTCTCAGTTGAACCACTACAAAATACAGTTAGTATTTCATAGGTGTATTACTTCCATTTTCTAACCATTTCTACCATTTCATGTGAAAATGGTACAGGCTGGTAAAACCGCAAATTTGAATTGGCATAGTCACCACTTTTGGTATTTTATTGATGAAAACATCTTTTGGAGGGACATTTTATGGCTCAAATCATTGTGCATGTGAGGCAGAAAAGGAATGCAATTCAGTGCAATGAGACAACTGCTGCTTCCAACACACATGTACCCTTCTAATTTCAAAGAGGCCACCCATAGCTTAGCACTGCTGGCTTACCAGCTCTTCCCATGGTCAGAGAAACTGCTACAATGGCTTAATAGACCTAACACAGAACAATACTGGAGAAGACCAAGTCAGTGTTGCTTAGGTACAGGTTGAACTCTGGCTTTAAAAAGCTGGCCTTCCCTGCACTTTCCAAAATGCATGCTGGAGCAGCACATTCCACCAGTTAGTTTCTTTTCTCCTCCAGGTATTTAGAACAGCATGGAACATCTTGCCTGGCATTAGCCAGCCACCCTTACAAATTTTCAGAATCAACAGTGACTGACTGGCGCAGCTCAATCACAGATCTGAGTCTGCAGCTGGCTAGTTGACCACATACTATTTCTTAAGGGATGTGTGTCTATAACTGCTCTGGGAACCTCACCTTGCTCCTTAACAGAAAGGGGTGGGCTAGTTGAGGGGCAAGTATAGAAGGGCAAGTACAAAGGGGCAGAAGACACCTCCCCCCCCAAAAAGGCAGCAATGTTCACAAAGGGAGGATGATTCTAGAACAGGCTGAACAGCAACAATGTTTATCAAGGTGTATTTCAACAATAGCTGGAATAAGAGCTGAAGTAATCAAGCCAGGAAAAGGAAAGAGAAAAGGAAATGCATTCTTCCTTCCCCATTCCCAAATGTTGAAAAAGCCTTGGCCCCGTGATGACGAACCTATGCCACGTGTGCCGGAAGTGGCATACAGAGCCATCCCTCCGGGCTGTCGCCAATTGCTCTTCCGGTTTCCAACGCTCCCGCGCACACACACCAGGGAGTTGCTCTTCTGGTTTCCGGCGCTCCAGTGCACACATGCCGGGGAGCTGCTCTTCCAGTTTCCGGTGCTCCTGCGCCGGGGAGCTGCTCATCCGGTTTCCGGCGCTCCCATGCACACATGCCGGGGAGCTGCTCTTCCGGTTTCCAGTGCTCCCACGCGCATGAACTGGGGAGCTGCTCTTCCAGATTCTGGTGCTCCCCACGTGCACACTCCCATTTTGGCACTCGGTGCCAAAAAGGTTCGCCAACACTGCCCTAGCCTGTTAAGTTCGAAAAACGCAGCCTATTCCTACTTGCCTCCTATCTTTCCTCAAATAACCCATTTACATCAAGACTGAATATATCATAAAATAACAAATGGATTTTAGAGGTCACCTGGTGCCTGCCTACATCTTTTTAGGCAACTAGGAAATAGCTTTGTAAAAAAGCCTATGCTTTTTATGATGCATAAGCATGTTCTATCTCTTAGATTTACAGCTAAATGTACCTTTCCTTTTTTCAATCTCATCTCTGTTACAGAAGGAGGCTGCATTGCTACAATCTCTCTTCTTGTTCTTATGGGAATTTTTTAATCTTTTGTTGCTACTTCTTTACACACACAGTAATATTCCCTGATTTTGACCATATGCCACCAATATACACCAGCTCAGGTCTTGAATCTTATCCCTCACTCCATACAGAAGCAAAGTTGTGCCAAACCAGTTAGGAGGATGAACAGAATTTGAACATCAAGCCCCCCCGCCCCCCACAAAAAAACCTAGGAAAAAACTAAAGAAGGGAAAAAACAGTTTTAATGAAATTAACTTTAATTAAATATTGCCTGATCTGTAGTATAACTTAACTTGATCACAAGTAATTCCACTGAAATACAGACTTACCTTGGGTGTACCAGTAGTTCCTGATGTATAAAGAATATAAAGTGGATGTTCTGAATGTACAGGAATAGCATCACATGGCTTTGCTTTGGCCACTTCTTCATTCCAGTCCAAATCACGTCCTGGCTTAAGAGGAACAGCTCCCTGCATACAAGGTACTAACATTATGTCTTGTAAAACCACATTCAGGTAAACACACAGAGAAAAGAATAAAATAATAATAAAGTCTTCTTTATGCAAGAATTTTAGTAGATATAGTAGATATAATAAATCTATTTCAAGGCTGTAAAGAGCAGGAAATTCAGACTAAAATGATGAAATGCCAGATTCCAATGAAATTAGAGACTGCAATTAAGCTATTTAGGGAAATATGATTTAAAAGACTAGAGCAATAAGGAACATAAATTTGGTTGCTATAATTACCATATTGGGGCGGCTATAAATCAAAACTCTTTCTGGTTGATGACTGATCATCTCCAATGCTTTCTCTAGAAGTGGCACATATTCTACTTTTCTTCCAGGTTCTATTCCAAATGTGGATGTTACAACCAGTTTTGGCTGAAAAAAAGAGAGTATATGTATGAATGTACTTATACATAAATACATATATATATATACATGCATATATAAGTGCATACACAAATTCAAGTCATACTAAGCACCACGATCATACCTCCTTCTCCACAAGCAAAGAATCCACTCAGCATTGAAGAATCCCAGGATTTTCCCCCCACAATTACATGCATAAATGATTGTTTAAGTAGAAAAATGATGTGTGTGCATTTGCAGCAAAACAAAATGACTTGTTTTCATGTTTAGAATTACAAGTTGTTTCAAGTCTTGGATTCATCACCCTGTAGCATAAATACTGTGTTTCTCCTAAAACATGACCCACCCCAAAAAGAAAGGCCAGCATTGTTTTGTGCACAGGCGCTAAAATTAAGCCTTGCCCCAAAAATTTGGCCCTATTTAAGTGCATGCACAGCCAGTCCCCACCATTTTCTCACATCGGTTGCAGTGTGGACAACACAAGGTGAAGAAGGGGGGAAGGGCAGGGAAGGGCAGGCGGGAAACTTGCCCCACTCACCACACGTGCCTCGCCTACCGGTAGCCATCGAGCCGCTTCATTTGCGGCCCAAAAGAGCGAGAGACATGAATCACATGCCTCGCCTAGTCACTGGGCTGCTTTTTGTGGCCCAAAAGAGCGAGAGATGTGACCCATGCGCCTCGCCTGTCTATCGGGCTACTTCATTCGCGGCCCAAAAGAAGGAGAGATGCAACCCACATGCCTTGCCTACCATAGTCACCAGACTGCTTTTTGAGGCCGAAAAGATCAAGAAACGCGACCCCCTCACCTATCCATCGGGCTGCTTTTTATGGCCAAAAAGACCGAGACACAACCCACACGTCTCGCCTAGCCACCGGGCCTCTTTTTGTGGCTGAAAAGAATGAGAGACTCATGCACCTCACACACCCTTGCCTACCTGTAATGGTCACTGTAGCTACCGGCAAGCGTCCAGCCAAAAAAGCCTGCCATCGTCTACTCCAGGCCGCTTCTTTTACGGATGAAGAGTGCGTGGGCGAGTGATGCACCCCATGCCGCCTTAACAACGTAACTTAATTATCTTAAGTGACTTTTATTTTGGCCTATAGAGAAGATGAGTTTAAAAAGGAAGAGCTACTCTGTGGAATTCAAGAAAGGAATTGTGGAGGATTCTCGGGGCAAGAATCTGATGGCTTTCTGCAAAGAGAAGAAGTTGGATCTCCGTATGGTCCCAAAATGGAGAGCAGAGTACGATAACCTCAGTCAACAGGTGCACGAGAGAAATGCCAAGAAGCGCAGGTAAGCATTCATTATATTCTGAACTTGAAGACAGCATCTCTGAATGGATCACTAACTGGAGAGCAAAGGCTTTGGTTGTACACAGGGCTGATATTCAAGCATTTGCCCTTGCAATGGCACCACAGTTGGAAATTACCAGGGAGAATTCAAAGCCTCTCATCGCTGGCTGGATGGCTTCCTTCAGCGATATGAACTATCTTTGAGGAGATCCACCTCACTGTTCAAGCTGCAAGATGCTGAACGTGTTAAACCCGCACTTGCATTCAAGTCCGTTGATGGCATTGACTTTTCCAAGTACCAGCTCTCCAACATGAGTGCTATGGTCGAAACTGCAGTGTTTATGAGTAAAGGAGCTCAAACAACAATTGATCAGAGGGGTGCCACGTCGATTTATATTCCCTCCACTGGATATGAAAATGCACGTGTCACGTGCATATTGGCAATTTGGCTGGATGGAAGCAAAGTCCCACCTCTTGTCATCACCAACGGCAGGAAAGAAAAAATTGAACGTGTTTCAGGAATTTATGTCCTTGAAACTGAAAAGGCCTGGTGCACACAAGGCGTTATAAGGAAGTGGGTCGAATTGATGCTGCCACTTGTTGTGCGAGGTGGCCAAAGAGATATGCTGGTCTGGGATGCAGCCAGCACTCACTGTGCCAAAGATTGAAGAGGTTGCTTGCACAGAGAAGAGTGGACCAAATAATGATTCCTGCAGGAATGACGGCACATCTCCAAACACTAGGCATTGAAGTAAACAAACCATTCAAGGACCATCTGCAGGCACAAATCAATGACTACATTGAGAATCACATGGAGAGAAACCAGCGTGGAAACTTTGTGAAGCCTAGCCTGCCAGAGGTCGTTGGTTGGGTAAAGAATGCATGGGACAACATCGCTGACACCTGTGTTGCCAACGCATTAAGAGCAGGATACATGGACAAGAGGTACTCATTTAGGGAGACCTCTATCACTAAACATCAGCAATTGGGACCAATCCTTTTACAGCCAGTGGAGTCACAAGAGATTCCAGCCGGCATTCAGGGTTTGGAGACTTACGACTATGTTCCAGAAGAAGATGACATAACTGTATTTGAATAAATGGTGCCTGCATTTGAATAAATTGTGGATTTTTAATAAATTGATTGTTGTGCCATGCATGGGCATTGTGCTTTCCTTGGGATGGTGGCTGGGATTTTGCTTTGTGGTTCCCCTGGGGGGGGGGATTTTGCTTTGTGGTTCTCCTGGGGGGGTGGCTGAGATTTTGCTTTGTGGTTCCCCTGAGGGGAGTGGCTGGGATCATTAAGTCCATCAATCCATTAACCCAATCCATTAAGCCACCTGGGGTGGTGCCTGGGAGTATGTTATCAAAGGGTTGTTTACAATCAATCTGGATTTCCCCACTGACTGGCTGTCAGGTCAGAAAAGGGGATCACTTGACCTAGGCCTACAGTACCGTATAACCATCTGCAATAGGGACCTTTTTTGGCAAAAGGTCTTCCTTGCTGTGCTGGGCCATGCGGGTTGGGACAAACAAACACTCCAAAAAATGTTACGTTCTTAAGGCGGCATGGGTTGCGTCACTCGCCCATGCACTCTTCGTCTGCAAAAGGAGCAGCTCAGAGTGGATGATGGCAGGCTTTTTTGGCTGGACGGTTGCCGGTAGCTGCAGTGACCGTTACAATTAGGCAAGGGTGCTTGAGGCGCGTGAGTCTCTTGGTCTTTTTGGCTGCAAAAAGCGGCCCCGTGGCTAGGCAACACACGTGGGCTGCGTCTCGGTCTTTTGGGCCGCAAAAAGTGGCCCAGTGTTCAGGTGAGGGACGTGGGGAAAAAAACGGCCTAGCCGTTTTTTTGTGGGATCAAAAGAAAATAAGACCTGGTCTTATTTTCTGAGAAACACGGTATATAAACTAAATGATTATGGGGTCAGGGTACACCCTTGCCTTACCCCTTTATTTGTGTGAATCCTGTTAGTCAGAGCCCCATTAACCACATATTGCACCCTCAAACAGGTACTAGTGTAAAGGGCTTTAATCAAAGACAGCCATCTAGGTTCTATTTTAAGAGATGTAAGTTTATTCCATAGTACTTCTCTGTTTACCATATCAAATGCTGCTTTGAGGTCTATAAAAGCAGCAAACAGGGGTCTCCTCTTATAGGCATATTTGGCAATTAGATGGTTCAAGACAAAGAAGTTGTCTAAAACCTGCTTGTTCTTTTTCAAGGATAGGGTTTTCTTCTACCCAGATTTCAATGTTATTTAAAAGGAACCTAGCATATATTTTTGCTGCAATGTCAATCGGATTGATGGGCCTATAGTTACTAGCATCCTTTTTATTTCCTTTTTTATATATGAGGACAACTATTGACATTTCCACCCATCTGGTATATGGCAGTTGTTATTTATATGTGTAAAAAGACATGCCAATACTGGACCGCACCAATTGGGAAATTTCTTAAATAATTCTGCTGGTAAAAAAAAATCCTCACCTGGGGCTTTATTGCTGTTTATTGCTTTTAATGATGGATTGCATCTCCTTTTCTGAGACTGGTGGTCAAGGAGGAGGAGTTCTAGAGTTTACTAAATCACTGCTTAAAGACAGTTTCTCTGCAGGTTCCGTGGAAACAAACAAACACTGATAATAATTCTCCCAGTCCTCAGCAGAGATTGGTATATCAAATGAAAATCTCCATTCCTTTAGGACACCTGCTACAGAGTGCCAAAATATTACTGAGTTATAACTTTTGGCAGCCAACTCGAGTTCTGACCAGATTGAAATGGCAAAACTTTTTTTCTTTAATTTTATAGATATATTATATTCCCTTCTTTTGTGCAACATCTCAGCTTGTACTGTATATGAGTAGTAGGATTCCTCTGGGCAAGTCTCATGGTTCCCTTCAATTTCTTTTTCAGTCACTGGCATTCAGGATCAAACCAATGGAGTCTACCCCACTCGGGCTCTTTTTGTATCAGGTTTAGTTGTTAGGTGTTTTTTCAGGATATTACAGAGATTAGAGAATGCGCTGAAGGCTGACAGCCAGTCAGTAGTAGATGACTGGATTGTTCTAGCCCAGTTCGTAGCATTCTCTGCTTTAAGGCAGTCTGATATTGCCTTACTATCAACCTTGGCCCAAATTAACCTTTTAGTTTGGGTCACCTCTACCTTTTTGGTGAGCCACCTGTCAGCCATGTTATATGGTCTTAAAACTGAGCGGCCTCGCAATGTCATGCTTCCAGACTGATGATCACTATCTTCGCTAAAGTGTACCGTACCTTCCGAGAAGAGGTCGTCTTTATCTCTAGACGCACAAAAGAGATCCAGTACACTGCTTGAATGGGCCAAGTGGTATGTGTAAGGATATGTGTAATTCTTATCCTTACCTCCCAGAATTTGGAGATTACCCTTAAAGATTAAGGAGACTAGGAGCAGGCCAGCAGCGTTACTTTTGTGGTCTCTTGAGAGCCACTGAGGATGTTATAAAAAAACACCCCTGGGACTCCCTTCTTCTGGGCAAACTCATACAAAGAGGGATCCAAACTAGCATTAAAGTCTCCTAGTAATATGGACTGAGGGTACAATACAGATGTATCATCTAGGATAGCTTCCAAATCCATCCAGTATTTGGAGTTATAATACCGGGATGTGTTTGGAGGGATATACACATTTACCAGTATTAACTCAAACTCTTTATATTCAAATTTAACAGCTAGGAAATATGAATACTTGTCTTCATTGTACAGTTTCTCCCCCTGCCATTGTAATTCTTTCTTTATAAGAATGCATAACCCATCAGAGGGTGTCCCTTTGTTTTTTTGCTTTTTGGGCTGGGGAAGCCCATCCCTGAAAGCCTGGCAGTTGTACTGGTTCATCCACTTTGGTTAACCAAGTTTCCTGAAAGGCTATTACATCAAATCTAAAGAGAAAGTTCATTAGTCCACTATCAACCAACCCTTTCCAGCCAGCCACGTTCCAGGTCAGCATCCGTTATGGGATTCCCAGGGTCAAGGTGGTCTGGCTTGGTTGGTTGGCTAGGTGATAAGAATGCCTGATGTCAACTTGACGATGGAGCTGGGTCAATATTAACTATGCTTCCCATACAAACACAGTTATTGTGAGATTCAATATTTCTCCTCATGAGTTGCAGAACTTCTTGTTGCTCCTCTTTATCTTGATTGTCAATGTGCCTCTGCTTTTTCTCTAAGATTGACATTTCTTCAGGTGAGCGGGTGCTCCAGCTTTCCCTCTCCTTGTCTAGTTGTCCTACTAGATGGTCAATCTGGACTTGTACTACCAAGTCCTGTTGGATGTCCCTTTCCTCCTCTTTTTGTTTTGGACTGGTACGCCTTCTCTTTTTATTTATTGGGACTTGAGTGCTTTCAGAAGCCAGACTTGATAGCAATTCTATGGATGGGCTGCCAGAAGGAAGCAAAACATTCAAGCTTTCTGTTGCACCAGCTGCCAACCTCAACGTTTGACCAATTATTTCAGTCTTCTCCAATATTATCTTTTGGTCTCCTGGGCAAAGGGTAGCAAACTGGTGGATTAGCTCTTCCTCATCGTCCATGAATTGAAGTTTTTCATTGTGTAGGTTTAAATATTCTTGTTTATTGTCCTTATCTTTTCCTAACCTTGTTAGTTGAGGGCTTGCTTGTTTGGCTGTTGGTACTTTGGAGTTCTCAAGATTAATGTCGACCTTCCTCACTGTCTTGGCTCTTTGCCCAGATTTTAACAGGGACTGAATGTGGGTGGTGTGAAATACTTGTCTTGGCCAAATACAGAGTTTCTTTAGTGAGGTCTCAAGCCTGAATAACATTGATGGCAGAACAATCTGCCCAAAGGTTAGCAATATTTTTTTGTAGCCTTGTCTGTCGGGGAGCCAAGAAATCTCTATTGGCTCGTTGGAATATACCCTACAGTGTAAGAGTTGTGATAGAGAGATCAAAACCACTCTCCTGTTATGCCACCTGCCCCTGTTCAGAGGAGTGTTAGCAATTTGGAGTAAGATCTTGTGTGTCTGCAAGACCAGCCTTTCCACCGCATCTTCTTTGCCCTGAGACCCCCAGTCCACACAGGCTGGCTGAACATCATGGGTAAGCTTTGGAATGTGAGCTTTGCTGTTTACTTCTTCAGCTAGCTTACTGATGTGTTTTCTCATTAGACACTTTAATTCTTTAATCCCTCCATTTGCTTCCAGGAGCTGGTCAAATACGGCAGTAACTGTTTGTGCTGTTAGTAGGCAATTCTTAGCAACCAAATTAAAGTCTCCTTTAAAATTGTTCCTAATATTCTTGTTCTACCCTCCAACTCCTACTGGAATTGCAACTCCCTCCTCCACAGAGAAGCAGTTGTCTTCTTCCCAATCCAGAAGGGGGCTAGGTTTGTTTGCCGGGGTTGCAAGGGGGGAAGAAAAGAGAAAAGGAGACTTACTTGCAGTGTTCGTTATCTGAAAAAAGTCTTTTATCTTGGGTTGCCTGGGCATTGTCGCAGCCATGTTTAGTTGGTTTTGTTTGCTTAGTAGAGAAAACTTCCCTCTCATTCACTAAATGCTTTACTAGCTGGAGTAAAAGCTGAACCTCTCAAGTGGTGAAATTAAAACTTTTTAAATTTAAAAGTTAAAAACTGATTTAAAAGTAGAAAAAGTATTTTAAAAAGAGTAAAAATAGAAAGTAAAAAGGAGAGCAAAGCTCAAAGCTGCTGCTCACTGTCACCATCTTGGGCTTCCTACATTGTAACAGCTTAATGGTTCTTGGTAGTACACCCAGACTTTCTACAGCAGCTTCTCTGGAGTTTTTTAAAAACTTTGCTGGTACTTTTATTCTTGACTTTCTTAAAGGGGAAGGTCATCGCTGGCATCTTTCTTCCCTGGGTCCATAATCTTCTCTACATGGAGTGATCTGGCTAGTCTTTGGCTTCTTTGTTTGTTTGTTACATAAAGAAAGGGGGCTTCGGGAGGTCCCCCCCCATGGGAAAGTGAAGAGGTAATCTTTTCGGACTGCTGCTGCCTGCCTGATCGAGTTAAGCAATGGCTAGGAAGCAGGATACAAGCTTGGCATTCTGTCTGATTTTTTTACTGCCTTTCTGGGGGCATGTGATCTTTCCTTAAATCTGGATGATTTCCTTGGGATATCTTGTGAGGTGAGTGAGAC